>JAVQJF010003141.1:0-37738 GCA_036023855.1 Gadopsis marmoratus
CTCCTGGATGTCTCCTGGATGACTTTAGCGAGATGTCATATGTATGTATGTATGTATGTATGTATGTATGTATGTATGTATGTATGTATGTATGTATGTGCGTGTGTGTGCATGGATACCAATGATATTTTTTAAGATAAGTTCTTCCACATTTAACTGCACTAAATCCATGCATGCCCTGTGGTTTTCACAATATAAAACAGTTTGTAGTAATAGCATGGGGTTTTTTCATACAGATGTGTGGCCGTACACATTTTCATTGGGTGGAACTGGGCACAGATGGCTCTGATGTAATCTCTTCAATCTGCTATTAATCACACTGAACAGAAAGGAGGAAAAAGACTGCAGTAAAGGTCATGACGAGGTGGATTTTTGTATTTGTTGCATGGGATGGAGTCTTATGATAAGTATAAGCAACCTATGAGATTATTACAGGCGACAAGCGCGCGTGGGCACAGTAATCTCCCTTTACAATTGATATTTTTATTTTTTTTAGCTACAGGTATACCCTTGACAATTTGTAGTAGCCCCGAACCCAACAAGGACTATTTTTTACAATCTTGTATCTTACATATACAATCTCCATCTCGGCAGGTGTGCCCAGGGATTAAACAGAGCTGGAGGCAGCGGGATCATCGCTCGAGTATACACAGTTCAGATGCAGTTTAGTCCCAACACATCAGCCTCCAGCCGCAGGCCCCTACTGCAGAGAGGAAACACCTTCACTTTCACACTTGTGGTCGATCCGCACAGTTCCATTTAGATGCACACAAGAAGCCAGATAATTCAGTGAAATGTTAAGGCAGGAAAACCTGAGAGCTTGTTGACATTCACCACTGTAACCTGGTTACTCTAAAATCTAACATGCAGCTGGTCAACCCACAAGATGTCTGAAATCCCTTACATCCACACTCCTTTTTATACAATGTAGCTCAATTTTGGTTGAAGAAAGTTCAACTTACCATCATATTTTAGGTTAAAGGCTGGAAACATGTTAACTATACATCATGTACAGTGTGATGCTTTAAAGATTTTTGTTTTTCTGGACACAGTAATTGCATTTACTTATTTAGAGGGGCAGGGTTAATTAATCAACATTAGATAAAAGTGCTAAAATGACCCATTCATTCATTCATTCATTAACCAGACTGCTTATCCCGAAGGGTCCCAGGGGGGGGCTGGAGCCAATCCCAGCTAACATTGGGCGAGAGGCAGGGAAACACCCTGGACTGGTCGTCAGTCAATCGCAGGGCCTAAAATGACCCAAGATTGACATATTTCTATATAACATGCACGAATGAGGACATGAAGAGTCCTTTCACACATTGGATTTGCATTTAACATTACAAAATGTGATGCAATAAAAAAGATTTAAAGAATCCAGTACCAAAATTGTAACTAGAAAAAAAAAATCATTCAACACAGCAAAGTAACTTTGCACCTCCGTGCATTTCCTTTCAGATTATGTTTTTTCACTTTGACAGAGTTCTTTTGTATATATCTGTCAAACAAATGCATTTTTGTAAATACAACTTCGGGCATCTGGACGCTGTTTTTGTGGACAGATCTTAAATGTTCACTTCAATATTTCATTTGATGCGGCTGCCAGAACAAAGAGATTGTGAGGACAGAGTCCACAAAAAGCGGAGCCTAATAACTAAACTAGCAGCGATAACTGCTAATTAAAATGTTAAAAAAAGGCAGCTGTATTTTTCCAAAACTAATCACATTTAGCAGCTCCAATTTGCTGGAAATTAACATCAACATTACATCTCAAGGACCCAGCCATCCCGACAAAGTTTGAATTATGTCACCCATGCCTTCTGCACTTTATTTATTCATACTTTTTTTTTTTTTTTTGCTTTCTGACCTTGTTACTTGAAGAGCACACCCAATTTGTGTTAGCTGCTGCAAAATCACCCAGCAGTCATTTTAGCCACTGATTTTTATTTTCAGTTCTCTAATCCAGATATTCAAGTTCAAAGTGATGTCGGGCCGACACCTTGGTGGTCTGCTCCGTCTGCAATTTGTCAGAACTGCTGCAACCCCACACACACACAGCTCAGCAGGTCTTGCCACAATGAGTGACTTTACCTTGATCTACTGGTCTGATTAAATGATATGCTGTAGATTGAGATGTGAGTGAATTGTGCTCACTCACTGACCGTCATGGTCAGAGTCATTACTGCTAACAGACCGCACTGAAACTAAAGAGTGAGGAGTCCTTGAGGTGAAGTGAAGCCTATTACCAAGCTATAACAACAAGGAACTGCTTTAACACAAGGCTTAATGCCACACATTCAGCATTAAGGCACAAATCATGAATGTACGGTTAGGTACAGTATACTGTGCTCACAATATTTAAATTAAACCAACTGAGAGGTTTAGGATGAGATGTTGTGGCTGATATGACAATACTTACAGACCCCTCTGTCTCTTGTGCTTTGTTCACAGCTACACCCTCCGTGTGGTGGGCAATGGGATCAAAGCTCAGAGTGCCAACCCCGAAGTCAAAGTGAAGGGAGCGGACCCTGTAATAAATCAGATCATTGACAAACTCAAACACATCAATCAGGTGAGCCTTTCTCGTTGCCTCCACGTGTTAACTCCATGTACGTCATATGATTTCTTCCTCTCTCTCTTTTTTGTGCAGCTCACACGCCACGTTTCCATCCCTCACTCTGTCAGACATATGGTAACTGTCTCCCTAGGCAGTTTGCTAATTCTCTGTGCTTCTTTCTTTTTATGGAACATTAAGTATCTCTCATTAGCTTTTGGCTCGTTCTTCAAGGTATGCAGAAACGGTTACGTTGAAAAGAAACGGCTGCTCACAAAGCTGAAGCCACTTCCTCTCTGCCTTTGAATAATTCCCCAGAAAATAATTCATTTATCTTTCATATTACCAGTAAGTACCAGCTAATAGAAAACGAGTCTCAAATGCAAAATCAACTCCAGGCAATAGGAAAAAAAAAATCAATCATTACACATTTAGAAACCCATTTGATCTGGTCTTCATATTTACAAAATTGTTTTTCTGCTCTTTGTCAAAATCAATGTAGCTTTTCTATCACACAGCCTGCTTCTATGCAGGTTTGTGCTGCTGTGGCTCCTTTCAGTGCTGTTTATCTCTCAGGATGATGAGATTAGGGCAGTTTACCGTAGCACTTTCTCTTCTCTAGCTTCAGTAACAGCTGCTGTAGCAGCCTCTGGGATGTTGCACTGCAGCAGCAGCAGCCTCACATGTCTGCGGCTTTTGTTTAGTGGCAGGCTGAAGGCCAGGTCATCTCTCTTGACCTCGAGCTGGCACCCTCTCCCGGACTAATTCACACCATCTGTGGGATGTCAGAACATATAAATCTATATCATAACCATCTGAGAGCTCCTGATGTGCCTCGTTGACATTCACTGTGTATATGTCTTTCTCTCTCTCTCTCTCTCTCTCTCTCTCTCTCTCTCTCTCTCTCTCTCTCTCTGTTTTTGCCATCTGCATCTGAAATATGCTTCTTTGTATGTCCTTTGAGGTTCTGTGAACTTTTACCTACAGGTGAGAGTTTGATGAGCTTGAATACTGACACATGAGCTACTGTAACTACTATGAAACAGATCGTGATTGTCGGCTCATCCCAGATTATGGTATTTATAATGGGCTGAGATCAAGTTCTTCGTTGACATCAGAAAGTTTAAAACCTTTTCAAACATTTTAATCAGCATCATTAGCTTGCAACCTGTTCCTTGTTGGCGCTTGTTACCAAAGAGTAGCTTATTTACACATCCAGCAGTCACGGAGCAACATTATCATTCATTTGGAGTCGTGGCCACGTGGTGAATTTAAGTTTAGTAATCACTCTTCTTCTTTTAGTTATTTCATTTTTCTTTGTCTCTGCCAACTACTGCAGGACATATACTGTACTGTTTAACACTACTGATGTTCAAAAAACAGGGTTAGACCTGCTATCCCTCCCCATTTGACTGACGGGTATTTTGATACATGGACTAATATAAGATGACAAGCGCATTTAACTTTCTGTTTTCTGACACTGTTAAAAGTTGTTTTTACATCGGTAATAGCTGTAAACACATCAGATAATCAGTTATGATGAGTTGAATTTACATGGTGAGAAATGTTACTGATTTTGCTCGCTGGTCTGAGAGGCAAACCTTTGCTGTGTGAAGAAACTCACTGAGTCCGACTTGAAGTAAAGAAGCGACAAGAAAAAAAACAAAAACAAAGTGTAACATTTGATTTTCAGATTCTCAGCTTGTTTAAAAAAAGTCTGTATATAAGAGCAGTAACAGTATATCTAACTTGTGGTTTTTGCTTCCATTTGGATTAATATTCTCTTTTCAGCACCTGCACAGAACTTTTGAAGAAGTCCCTGGAACTATTCAAAGACAGTGACAGATGCGCAATTTCTGTCAAAAGGTTCGGACTGTGGCTTCTTCCAGGAACATTTCTTCCAAGTTTACTTGGAAATGAAATAGAGGAAGTTTATTAATACATTAATAAGAAGGAATGTTTGGTATGACTGGAATAAAAATCAAACATCCTACACTGACGCCCCAGCTGTCAATTGTTCTTAAAAAATCAGGCGACTGTGAATTCACTGAAATGTAAATACATTTATAGACTTTAGAATCAGCACAGGCAGCATGAAACGGAAACACAAAGCAACTCATGGATCCCAAATGATTTATCCTAATCATCACTGTGGTGATCCCCTGACTTTTCCTCCAGAGGTTGACATTTGTGGTTTTAAATTAAATGTTTCATCAGCTATTTGACAGATGGCCATGAAAACGTGGTAAACACATTTGAGTCCACCTCAGGATAAATTGACTTTACATGTGACACCGTCATCAGTCAATATTTTATTTGTCCAATACTTTGGTTTATGACCAAATATTTGCAAAGCTAACATTTCCATCAGCCTCAGCTGCTATACTTTGTGTTTAGTGTTTGTTAGCAAATAGCATGATAAGCTAAGATGGTGAACAGATTTATCATCTCTTGGCCCAGCAAGCTCTTTGGGACAGCAAATCCGTCTTCAATGATTTCAGACAAAATTTGGAAAGACTGGTAACCGGATCACAGTTGCGCTTCAGCTCTAAGAGTTTACTGCTTTTCTTTTCCGTTTGCTTTGCTTGTTGAGTCTGAATGTGGCTAATTTAATTTTAGCCAGAGATAATTGTGTAAAGTGTGAAGGCTGCCTTCAGTAGTGTTAAAAATGCAGTTTCTGTGAAGAGAAGAGCCCTCAAAAGTCTGATTTATAGTTGAAACCTACTTGTGTAGAAATTCAACATTTGCCCTTCTGCACAAGTGCTGTTTGCCAAATCCTCATGTCTGTGCCAGGCACTGGCTTCAGCACATGCAGGCAAAATAAAAATAAAGATGCTTTGCCTGTTCAGTAGGGTAAATAGGGAACCTAGTCTGTAAGTAGTCATCATCCAGATCTTGTGTTCAATGAGCTGTTCTTTGGTGTGAACTATTCCAAGGTTTTGTTTGGGTTTTATGAGTATTCAAGATGCAAATAACCAGGACTTAATTGTAGCAACATCTCAAGTATACTCAAGACACATTACACTCCATCACTGGGTCAAACTCATTCTCAACAGCGTGTGCTTTGTTGTGCTACTTGTCAGACTCGTATAAGTTACATGATACGCTAGTTTGTTTTCTCCCAATTGCACCTGTGGATTAGAAACAGGCAGTATTCAAAAGCATTACAGAATTGGTTCGAACGTCACTGAGCTTTTACAAATAAGATTTTAAAAAGTGGCTTCTATTTGTATGTGTCTCTCATTAGAGGATGACAGCATTGCTAATGGCAGCTCAGTTTATAACATCAGTTACATATACCAGTGCACACACTCATTCCATTGTACACACGAGTGACTGTGCGCACATCTGGGTGCACACTACACACTGTATTACTTCTATAAGTCACTGTAGCATTGGTGCACCTCATTAATATGATGATACGTGCCTTAAAGTACATGTGCATTGTGTGCATGAATGGCAGGTGGAGTGTTTGAGTGGCTGAAGAGAAAGAGGGAAGCGCACGCTGAAATATGGATTAAGGCAAAAGGTGAAATTCTGTTACCTTTAAAGATGCCACTGTTGGGGCATTTTTATGAGGATACGAATGATGTGTCCATGCAAATGTTGATTTTCATGTTTTTCATCTACACATCAGAAATGTTCGTTGCTATTTCCATTTATTCGACCCTGACCTTGACTAACTGAAGCGCTCCCAGTTTCCCTAGAACCAAATGGAAATGCATCATTACTATTCCACAGCCGAGACTGCAGGAAAACACAAAACAGCAATGCAGCTATTGACAAATTCATCATGCAATCTGAGCATACAAACTCTAGATTTCATCATTGCTCATCAGCAGCTCTTTCCTATGAATTATTTGTTGTCTCCTCTCCTCATTGCCTGTCATCTCCTCTTGATGTGGTGAAACCCATCAAGAATCTATAAGTAGGCTCTGTCCCTGTGTCTCTCAATCAAGCACAATCGAGCAAGCAGCTCCTCACCCCATCTGCGGGCTGAATTATTTACCAGTCATTGATGTGGTGGTTGACCAGCAGTTTTGCTTGTGAATTATTCATGCCCCCTTTCCTCTTAGTCCAAAGGCTTAACACGGAGTATATATTCACAGTTTTGTTGTTGTTGTGGTGCTCCTAATTATGCGTACCCCATCATAAGATTTGAGTGTTGCTGAAGTCTTGTTCAGGAGCAAAGACAACCTTTGTAATAATCATCGCCTTGTTCTCGACGCACCCAGTGAAGGCGACTTACAAGTTCAGTGTGTTGGATTAATTTATTCAATTCAATTCAATTTTATTTATATAGCGTTATATCATAACAGAGTTATCTCATAGCACTTGTTAATATATAGCAAGTCCAAGCCAACTCTCTATGTACAGACCCAACAATTCCACCATGAGCAAGCACTAGGCGACAGTGGCAAGGAAAAACTGCCTTTTAAGGCAGTTGGTATCCAGCAAGGAGTCTGTAAAGTCGGATACGTCAGGAGCTGTGAGTCTTTTTATTGGAGACAAACCCCCAAAAGCTGCGGTGAAATAATTAGCTTTTTAACCCACGCTCATTCTGTCATTCATTACACTTACAAGGATATAAAGTGCAGTAAGTGAAAACATTTCAAAGACAAATCCAGCTAAGTTGCATGCCTGTAGATAACAACTTTATCTGAAATCATTGCATGCGCTTATCCTTGATTAAAATCAAGTCTGAGCAACAGCAGCATAATCCTCTTTGTGAAATTGGTCATAAGATCTGTCATTCAAGCTGGTGAAAAAACGCTCCCATTGAACAGGTCCGCAATGTTGGCTGGTACATATTTCTTTGTATTTAAATGTTCACTTTTTTTCTACCACATTGGCTCACAACAACTAAAGCATATGAAATGGTTGAGTTCAGATAGCTGAAAACACTTGGCTATGGTTCAGGAATGTGGTGACCAAGGCTGGCATTACTCTGTATCTCTCATTACTTTCTGACTTCTCTACCCTGTTGGTGACCCAGCTCCAAGCCCATTGGTTCATACTGAAGACATAAATCTTGAAAACCAGGTCATGGATATAAACTTAAAAAAAAAAAGGCCATTTCCAATGACACCTGACCACTGTAGTTTTTAGCAAATGTTACTCAAACAGGAGTAAACATTTATGCATTTGTTGGGGACGACGCTCAACCATGGATTATTACACATTTGGTGAATTAATGCGTATTTACAGCAGAAGGACAGTGTATGTAGGATTGTCTCAAAATAAACTGCAATGCACACGTTCGTTGTAATGAAGAAATATGTCATCCAGTGCAAAGTCGTGGCTCATTGAATTGTTTTTAATAGTTTTTGGACAACAATGGAGGAATATTTGATCAGGCTTTTCATGCTAGTAGGATCACTTCATTGATGGCTTTGGTCTGTTAATGGGATTTGCTGGCAATAACAAAAATAGAGAATATTGCCGGCATTATACTGTTCAGTCATAGGACAGAGGGTTAACTTGAACGATAATATTGTTCTAAAATTCACATTATATTCTGAATTTCTCTGGCCTCTCACTCACTGACCTGCTGCCTCTTTGCTGCTGCTGCACTCGATCTGGATAAACCCGTATGTGCTGCTGCTGCTGCTGCAGTGAGGGAGATGGAAAATGACAGCGTGCGTCTCGGGATCCGACTCAAATCCTGACACATTTTCTCCTCTGACTGGCAAATTTGATCATCGTACAATCTCTCCTCCGCCCTCTTATTTACATATAGAAGAACGTGTTCAAAGAGAATGCTAATGTGCTTAAAAATCCACACACAGCTTCATTAATCGCTCTCGTATCTCTGAAGGTGTGACTCATTTTGCCACATGACACCATGCAACGCTTTATGCAATGTACCCTAAACATAATCTGCACTGTACATTTTAATTCACTTTAAATGCATGCTTTTACTCGTCACCGACAGTTAATCTGACACTTTGCATTCTTTGAAGTTTTTTGGGGCTAGACTTCTTCTGTGGTGGGCAACGTAGACTAAATGGTTGTGTAGGCAGGATAAATATAGTGGTAATGACCTAACATTTACAAGGTGCAGAGTAACATAGCCATCACCTTGTTCCATTACTGCAGACGCAGCTAAAGTACATACCTTAATGGCTTGAGGTCACAAATGGAGTTGACAGCTGAGGGACATTTTCAAGCATTAGTCAACAGCAGAGATTTTCTACCTGTTTTCCCTGTTTGATCATGTTGTTTTAGAAATTCTGAAACAATGGCATGCATCAATATTTTTGATGACTTGAGAGGTGAAACATATTTTTATAGCCAAAAATACACAATATGGAGTTTAGTCTATCTCTTTGCTTTTACCTGCTTCAGTTTGTATACTCCAGAAGCAGTTGCCAACTTCAAGCGCTAATAAATGCAATTGTTGCACTGTGGCGCCCTCAACCTTGAACAAGAAATAAAAAAAACCCCATTAAGTGATGCCTCAGAAAACCCACAATAAACACGTAACTATACACATCGTAGGCACAGTTTTTAGTGTCGGTGTGTGTGTGCATGTTTCTGCGTGTGTTGGTTAGTACTATTCATTATTCTCACTACCTGTGGGAAGAAACTGTCTCTAAAACAGGTGGTGCGTGATTTAATGCTCCAGTAGCGTTTTTCAGATGGCAGGAGTGAGAATAGTGTGTGGGCTGGATGACTGGTGTCCTTGATGATGCTTTGGGCTTTCCTTATGCAGCGGGAAATGAAGATATCATAGAGCTGTAGGAGGTCTGTGCCAGTAGATTTTTTTTTATTTATTTTTTAATGCTGGCTTTACGGTGTTTTGCTGCAGTTTCCTGTCCTGCACAGTCAAACCTGCCAAACCATATACTGTGATGCGACCTGTCAGAATTTACTCTCTGTGGGGCAGACATGAAAGTTGAGCCAAGCCTCGGTTCCCATGGCAAAACTTTTGAGACGCCTCACAAATAACAGTCTTTGTAGTGATTTCCTGGGGAAGCAGCTGGTATTGTGAAGACGTTTGTGTGCAGTGGTGAGTTAGGAAATGTATCACGTATATCAGGTGGCCAAGGCTGTTCTGGGGTGAGGATCAGACAAGAATGCATGTAAACAACAAATATGTCCCAATCAGCAAGACGTATCACTCAAAAGGAGCAATGGGTGATTTCAAGTCTGAAGCCACACTAGCAGCTGTTTGTTGCTGCACGGAAATGCTTTGGGATGAATGGTAATATCAGCATGCTAACATTCTCGCAATGACAATGCTGCCATGCTGATGTTTAGTAGACAATGTATACAATGTTTATCTTCTTAGTTTAGCGTGTGAGCATGCTAGCATTTGCTAATTAGCATTGAACACAAAGTACAGCTGAGGCTGATGGCGATTGTTTTGCAGGTGCTTGGCCATAAACTGAAGAATTGGACAAAGTGAAAATTTGACCTGACAATAACACTGGAGGAAAAAGGTCCAGGTATCAGCGCAGCCATTAGGACTCATCCTCAGGGCAACGTGGATATTTGTAGCAAATTTAATAACAATCCATCCAATAGTTGTTGAGCTATTTCAGCCTGGACCAAAATGGCAGACCAATATTGTCATCTCTAGAGCCATGTTGCTAGCGTGGCTAAAAAAAAAAAAATAAAACCAAACATCTATTAAACACTTATTGGTGAAATTACCAAATATTGTTTCAAGAACATGTATCAATGAAAAGAGCCATTTTCAAAATAAATATATTACAGGCTTTATACATCATTTTAGTTGGCAGTCGAGAAACTGCGGCGTTGTTGTGTTGCCAGTTTCAGTGTGCAGTGAAAATACATTCAGTTGTGACCCAAATTCTTTTTTTTTTGTTCTTGATTAGTGATGTGATCGTGGAATACACTGTGAGTGAGCAGGGAGACGGACAGACAGACTGTCCACAATAATCTTTTTTTATTGGTCATCTTACAGTTTGGGCCTGGAGCCTGGGCCGAATGATCTCTGCTTGTAACAGTGAAAATTATCTTTTGCTATTTTGCTAATATTGATTGTCGTTCCATCATTTTCCTAATTTCCACTACACTCCAGTCGGTTCCTCGCTCACCGACTGTAGCCGTCGCTTTTTTTTATCCTCATTGCTATTAACGGCAAACAGCAGAGACTCGAGTCTCCCGAGTGTGTTTCCTGCCAACGATTAAACCATAACTCCAGAGGACAGCTGATGAAATGCTGACTGCATAGTTGTTGCCATGGTTACTTTCATGGTATTTACTTGTGCATTAACTCAACACTTTACATTTTGCAAAGGCAAGAGGTGGATCGGGATAATGTAGATGAGCTTTAGTGTCTTACTTGTAAATGAAAGCCATTTCTGAAATGCCGCAAGCCGCTGGATATCGTGTACCTTCGGTTTCAAACTGAACACAAAAGCAAATGTTTTTTGTAGAATGAAGAGCTTGCTATCGTAGGTATATTTTCTGCCATGCTCAAGAGTTCTGGTAGGATCGGAGAGTATTGTTCATTAACTCCAGGAGTTCAGAGACGCACTCATTCTTCTTGGCATTAAAATAGTGGTCACCATAATTTCCGCTTCTCGTCAATGACAGAATCCCATTGGATTTGTTGAGGTCAGTGTATTTGGGCTCAAAGTTTAATGTACTGAAGCACAAAAACCTTCTGGAAAATCATTGTAGTGCTTAACTATGCAACACGCAATGCTATGTCTTGTACAGCTGTCAGAGAGTGAAATAATGGCCTATTTCTGCACAATGCCGAACTTGCCCTTTTAAAACGAAAGCCTTGTATTGTAACTATTCTTCGAATCAGCCAGTTACAACAAAGAAATATAGGGTGCCACTGGAGTGGCCAACCAAGGGTGTGCCGGTGCCAGAGGGATGGTCACCACTGGATATGTACTGTAGATTAAGACATTAAAAAAGTACCAAATGAACAGATGAGTTCCTACTTTAGTTTTTCTAATCCTTAAACCGTGAGTCCAGTTGTTTTCCAAGTGTTTGAATTTGCATTAACAGTAATGATCAGCTACAGCAAATGGAAATCTACTAATAACGCAGGGTCAATCAGATATTCAGATGTTTTTTCCTCCCATATTGATGCCTACAAGATATGAATCAAATTTCCATTAAAGCTTAACATCGAGTTGACCATGAACTTGTGTGGAGTTTTAACTGCAAGGATTTGCAGTGAAGTTGTTGTTCATCATTATCTCCTGTGGCGATGGCTCGTAATTGGTGCAGCAATTTAAAATTAAAGAAAATGGCCACTTAGTGGGGGATCTCTGTGTTCAGGAAACTAATTGTAAGTGCGCTGTAGTGCGGTTTATTAGCGTGTGGCAGTTTTGTTTGTGAAAAGAGTAATGAGTATTATTTGGTCGTCACTAAGTCTCCACACACTGCAATAACAGCCAGAGGCCTGCCCAAGGGTGCCTACTCAGAGCAGTTTCTCACCTGGAGATGCTTTTGAACTAATCAGAGCACCTGTCTCACAGCCAGTGTTAGACAAAGCGACATGTCAGTCACAGAAGTGAGGATAATAACACAGTTAGGCTATTCAGCCTCACTTCATTGTGTGACAGAAAGAGCAGTACAGCTGTTCAGTACAATCAAACACAGAGCAGCAACTCCCCTGGCCCTGAAGAGTAAAAGGAATTGAGTAGCCTGCTGACTGACAGACTTGCTGAAACATGACCGATGTTTCCTCAGCTTGGGAGCAAATGAGTTTGTTGGGAAATATTAGCTAACAAGACTTGAATAGGAATTATACTGACTGATGCACATCACGTCACCGGTCACTGACCACATAAACCCAAAGCACGGGTTTACCTTTAGAACTTGTGTGTTATGGATGTGAAAGCAAATTTTACTGATTCAAGGCGTAGTTACATTATTGCTCTCTTATTTCCCATTTTGTGTTATTTAAGTTTTTTTATATGTTGATAATGTTCAAAGCAGGTCAGGAATAAAAAAGGGAAAAGAAATTCCTTAAAAAGCTGGGCACTGTTTTTTTGCAAATGCTAATGTAAAAGGAATAAATAAGTGTATTTGTTGTGCTAGTGAGTATTTATGGCAGCATGACTGTGTGTGTGTGTGTGTGTGGGATCAACTGAAAATAACATACAGTGCCCATGTTCATCGTAATGAAGGAACACGTCGCTCAGTGCAACTGTAGCTCTCACTGATCAATCATCAGTGGAGATCTCCGGCACAGAGAAATAAAATATATCAGGCTTTGGCTACACAGGCGATACTTGTTAGTGGCATCCATTTATTGTTGGTCTTCATCTTCTTATGTTGTTTTTTGTTTTGACAATAAGAAAAATATACAATATCGCTAGCCTTATCCTTTAATTTGTGTTCCTGTACCTCCAATGTGTGTACATGAGTGGATTGGGAACAGAAAATATGCATTTGTCCAAGTCAAAATGTTAGAAAAGGATCAAATAAGTAGAAATGAGGTTAACTCTCCTGTGATTCTGTGATTTTGTATTGTGACTTGAGACTTGAACTAAAATCGTGTTGATTTGGTTAATCTATGTATGAGTGGAAAAAAACAAACAGCGCTATATACACTTAAATGTCTACACAGGCTTCACCTTGTTGCAAACTGAACGTAAGTGTATCTTAAAGCTCAGGTAGTATATTGTCTCACATGTGCAGACTAATTATCACAAGATCCTGTTTCCTCTGCATGCACGGTTCAGAGGCGACAGCCTTTGAGCTCTGAACATACTGAGCCCTGGAGCAGTGCGCTACCTCCTGGACTGTGAAGCACAGAGTTCAAATATAGTCAAACTCCCAGACCAGGCTAATCTCAGGCACCACAGAAACTCATTAGTCCACATAATGTATTTAAAGGTCAGATTTCTGATATAAATGGAAAGAAAACCATGCCAATTACACACATGGAAGGAGCACTTAGATAGCCCAAACTCTCAATATTCTCCATCTTCTAACATTCTCCATCTTGTAACCTATCAGCAGTGAAGAGCAGAGAACCCCAGACAGGCTAATTACCAGCACAGACACCGTATGTCCTGGCTCAGCCATGGCAGCAACACCTGACACCTTTGCTCCCTTGCACCGAACCACAACAGCAACTAATTAGCATAGACACTACCTTTCTGATCAACACAAAGCAGTCTCTCTTGTTTCCAATGACGCACCATGAATTTAAATGAGCCAATTAGCGTATGCATTTCCCCTGGTATTGAGTTCACAAAGTCTTTGATTGAGATTCTGCTGCGCAGCAATACAGCCGAAAGTTTAGCCACCCCTAAGGCTGCTGCAGACGACAAGGGTGAGCGTCATGCAACACATACTATGGATCCATTTTAAGTTTGTAAGTGGGGGCGGGGCGATCAGGACAATTGTTGTCCGTTTGATACATTTTAATTCACCAGCCTTGAGGACTGATTAGCAGCATAATCAGCAGCCCTTTTGCATTTTCTCCCCGCTTTTCTCTTCATTTTCTGAGAGCTGTCCTTGCCATGAGAGGACCTTGTTCACTGAATCCTGCTGTGAATATTGAATGTGAATGTGATATACATATAATGTAGATACAATGCTTCCTGCAGCAGGATACACAGCAACGTTTAAAGTGTGGGCACATATTCTCAAAGTTAAAACACTTTAAAAGAGAAACATCTAATTTCTTTTTTTTACTAAAGATTTTTATTTTTGTGTCTTTTTTCCACATCTAGCTGTTGCAGGGGAAGTCCATTCCTAAACTGGGGTCACTGGACCAGATTGAAACAGGAAGTGGAGACGCAGAGGGACGTTACAGCGGCGACTGTGATGACGAGGACGGATGTGGTGGTTCAGGTGGTGGCGAGACTAAGAGGAAAGTCTCCAGAGTCTCCAAATGTGAGTCTCACCTTTTCGTAATTTTATAGAGCGATTAACCAATTAACCATGTGAATACATGTCTATCCAGCTGTCATTACCCGAGCACCCATAAATTCAGAGGTTGAGTGAAATTTCAAAAATCAAATTTGAGAGGGAATGAGTATTTAAATTGTGAAGGATTGGGAGTAATGATTTAAATTTGTATGAATGTTTATTATTTACTGCAGTTTGAACCTTTTATTTGTGTTAATTGTGTCCAAATCTTGTACAGTACACAGCATCTCTTCTCTTTTTTACACATGGTCCCTGACGAATAAATGTACAAAACTAAACAAAAACACAGAGCAGAGAACGCAGGCTTATAATGAATTAAAATATGAGGACAACAATCAAGGTTCACGAAGCACATCAGATCAAAATAATTAATGATCAGTGAAGACATTCAAAGCTCCAGTTGCACAATACTATATTTTAATAAGACTTTCTCCAGTCTTCATTTTATGACAGCCATAATAATAGTCATTAAAGATAATAGTTGCTATGGGGACATTATTGCAATCAAGGCCCGTTACTTTTAAAATTATTGCTCCCCAGAGGATCGGTAACCCCTGATGAATCGCAGCGGAGGAGCGCTCCTTTTCATTTTGCTGCCTTTCACACTCTGCCTTTCCTCTCAGCACATGGATTCCTCCACTCCTCTCTCCTCCGCTCTCCATCAAACATGCTAACAACCTGATTAATCACCGCTCTCATTTTGCCTACGGTGACAGTGAGGAAAGGGGGGGGTCATCCAAACAAGCCGTTTTATCCATGTAAATGTTTCCTTTACTGCTCGTCAGTTTGTCTCGAGGCTTTAGCAGCTCAGGCTCAGGGAAGCTGCTTAACAATCGCTCATCTCAGGCTGTAAGGGGGCTTTGAAATTTATCACCCATTACAGTGCAGCCACCCTTTCCTTGTCACAGGCCAGATCAGCCCGTCTTCCATATTTATGACTCCCTGTCTGTTGTGACCTCTTGTCGAGCATCTGTCCCCTGCTGTATGACCCTCACAAATACTGAGGATTCCCCACCTGACCACCTGAACCAGACCTCTGGTCAGGCCCTGCAGGATTCTGCCGTTTTTTCTTTTTAGTGGCTTTAGTAGTCTTTCTTTAGGTTTTATTGTTCAGTAGAATTAAATTAATTCATAGAGTTTTGAAGCCAAGGATACAGCAGCATTAAAAATTATGTTTTATTGCTCTCTGAAAAAGAGTCTTACACAATATAAAGCAGATAGAAAGTACAGCAAATACTGACTGTAAGTACTTATTCATAATATTTTATGAGCAGAAATGAAAACATGCCCTCAAATCATTCTGAAGTATAATGCTGCTCTTGGACTCGAGTCTTAATTAAATATAAATCAGTCCGTCTAATGTTTTTTGTTGAAGATAAAATTGGGTGATTTTTGTGTTTCTCTGCAGGCACAATTTAAATAGAAGGTATAATATTGGAGGTTTAATCCAAAACTCCTCTTCAAACTGTAGGAGTGAATAAAGGTCACAGATAAACAAGCAGCCCACTGTCCTCTGAATCATTCTCCACCATGGTTGTTTGTAACCAACATAGACATGTAACACTTTCAGACACTAACTGGTGTATTAGAGAGGTTAATAAACACGTGTTAAACCCTCATTTGATCAATCCTGTGAGACTCTTAGTCACCAATACACACTTGGTCATTGCCATTCACACAAAACCCAGTCTGCTAATGTAGTTCGCAGACAGAATTGGACATTTGCTTGCTTACTTCTTATTTCTTTTGGTCAAATCTTACCAAAGGTATCTACTGTTGATAAGAAATGCATGTATGGCTGAGCGGAGTTAAAGTAATTCTATAATAGCCAAGTAGTAATCCTCTAGTTCAGTCAGCCGGGTTACAATGGATTGTTATGTGAATGTTGGATATATACATCATTGATATTTGGCGTCTGATCTCGTCACACCTCACATGAAAGCATCAAGCTCAGCGCAGCTGGGAGGAACATAAGCTGCTTCTACTGAACTGCTTGTTGGACGATGGAATAGCTTGAGGAAATCCCCTGAAGTCACTAGAAGTTGTCTGATGACATCATATACTAAATAACACACGAATTGATTTGCTTCAGCGCGCAGCTCATAGTGCAGGGAGAGGTTTGCTGTGTGTGGGATGCACTGTGATCATCACACTCGTTTAGATCAGACAAGCCAGTAGTACAAATCTGCATCAGTTCCATTGAGCTGTTGCCAGATTCGTTGACAGTCAGTACATTAACTTTGCTCTCCATGGATGGAAAATCTAATTAATTTAGTTTTATTTGTTGCTAGATATATAGTTGAGAGTTCAGAGTTGTGGAATTGGCTACCATGAGGCAAAATCACAGTAGTGGTGATGCACTATTTATGAACATTGTTATTTTTTTATTTCAGTCTGTGTGCATAACTTCAAAAACAAAAGCCGAAGAGACAGAACTACAATATTAAATACAACTACAGAACCAGAAACACGTGCAGTCACAGAACCAGTATAAAAATAAATTATCCTTGAAGGTGGAATAAAAACCAAAGTGCTAATAACATCTCCTCAAACACATAATTAACAAATAGAGCTGAATAGAAATTTAATTAACGGTAATTGTGGAATGAATGAAATCACAGGGAGAGTAAGAGAGATGTGTTGGAAAAATATGTGATGTGGTGGTTTGTGTTCTGATATGTTTCGCAGTGTTTATACAGTAAAGTCAGACTTTTAAAATCATAAACTATATAGAAGAGTGTGTGATATATTTCCAGCTGCCATTTTGTGACAAGCGTTCCACTTTATCAAAGTAAATTGAGTACAGTCATATTGCCATCTCAGTGCCAGATAGAGAACTTAAACACCACGTGTAATTTAATTTGATTTATTCCTCTGCAATTATCCATAATCCCTCTCCTTTGTGCCTTTTTGATGTTTATCAGCAGAACATGCTGACGATAGATGGGGATGATAGGGATAAGCTCAATACTGACAATACGAGCCTGATTTAAAGGCTTATCCTCATTAAGCAGAATTACTGTCGTGTGGGAATGCAATGTATGTGACAAGAAGCAACAATGAGCAGTTCATCCTTCATGTTATTAATATTGCATTGCAGTCCAGATCACGGAACTACCTGGCTGTGGCGCTGTTTTTGTAAAAATACGTTGGGCGGATGCTTTTTTTTTTTTGTGTGTGTGTGAACCCAAAGAATTACTGAAAGCACACAGCGAACACAGAAACGTCACCCTGTTCAACATGCACTGACTGCTCACATGTCAATACCGCAAGTAAAAGTCCTGCATTCACGACTTCACTTAAGCAAAAGTACTTGTTGGGCAGAATGTTCCCTTTTCAGTTTTTATATCCGCTATATATATCATATTTTTGGAAGGTAATTACTCATTATTTAACACGTAAGCAACATTTTTATGTTACAGCTGGTGGAGGTGGAGAACTTTTGAACTATTTTATATACTGTTGGATATTTAAATCTATACCACAGTATCATATTTCATAAATTGATCATACGTTTTATAAAATATTAATCTGTAAAGTAACTAGTAACTTTAAAAGTACAATATTTCCCCCTGAAATGTAGTAGAATAAAGTATAAAGTAGCATAAAATTGTACTTCTTCCCACAACAGGCCGTGCTATTTTCCATTCAGCTGGTTCAGTAAACACACGTGATTTTTCCTCCTTAATTAAATGAAATGATGTGTCAAAACTACTGTAGGATCAATGTTGTGTACTGTAGCTTATTACAGTGCATGTAATGCATCATAACCAGAATAATAATTACTAATTATAATAGACATAATTGGAATGCTCATTAAGAAAAGCTAGAGTGTATCCCATGTCTGTGGGGCTATATTGGTCCAGACTGTGGCTGTGTGCACGTTATGTACTTATTGCTCAATACACTCCCAAATAACAAGGGACATTTTTAGCTTTGATATCCACAACTTTCATTTCACAACATTTTGGTACATAAGGTGAAGCTGAGGGGTCTCAAGTAGTTGGGATGACAATTCTCTGCTGCAGCCCCATTTTGTGAATGAGCCTGATGAGATAATTACACACCTGGTTTAATCACATAAAATCCTTGCCTAGCTCAGCTTTGAATATGATAAATCCAGTTTTGCCATTTTAGCCATGGTGGCTTATTAATCACAGCACAGTGGGGAGATAATAACAGGCAAGACTACAGCCATGCCAGCGACTCTATGAGGCTGCACTTCTTTGGGCATGCTCACAATGACAACGCTACCATGCCGATGTTGAGCCGGTATATTGTTTGCCATGTTCACCCTCTTAGTTCAGGGTGTTAGCATGCTAACATTAGCTATTTATCACTAAACACAAAGTGCTGCTGATGCAGAATATTACTAGCATTTTGCAGGCATTTAGTCATAAACCAACGTGTGGGACTGATATTTTGACCTGATGATGGCGCTATATGAAAGGTCAGGAGATCATTGGAGTCATTCGGATTCATCCTCTTGTCACCACGAATGTCTGTGCAAAATTTCATGGCAATCCATCCAGTGGTTGTTGAGATATTTTTTTCTGGACCAAAGTGGTGGGCCGACCGACTGCCATTGCCATCCCTAGAGCCATGGCACTAGCATGGCTAAAAAAACCCAAAGTTACCTACAGTTACTGGCTGATTACAACATGTATTTACTAGAAGAAGAACAACAGAGGTTTTCCTCAACTGCCTTTTATCCAATACTAAACCTTGGATTTCTGTGACCTCTGAACAACGCCTGCAGTGGAGAACAACTGAGAGGTTTTTTTCATGCGCCAACCCCAACAGGCAGCTCTGTGCCTCTTATCTGGCCTGGCATAGCTCAGCTGCAGACACTGTGACTGCTTGCAGCGCGAGTGCTGTACTGCAAAAAGACATCTGTCAGACACTGTGGCAGCAGGAGAGACACAAATCGATTTCTAGCAAGTAAGCAAAAGGATGGGAAGGGGAGAGGCTCCTTTACCATGACTTTTATTAATTAGTAGTGTCTCAGCAGTAGTGTATGTGTATGTATGTGATGTTATTTGAGCTTCTACCTCGCAAGCCAGTGGTAAATGACTGGATGTAGATGTTGCATGTAGAACTCCACCACCATCTAATTTCAAGTGATAATTGGCATGGCAGCATTGAACAGCACACATTTTGTAAAACCAATTTGCGGTCATAATTTACGATGTTGTACAGTATGTGTTCCAGCTCTAAATGAGAGATGTGAGAGATAAGGAATTACATCAAGGCCACTTTGTTTGGACATATACTATAATAGGCCTATCACTGGGAGCTGTTTCCTAACAGCACGTCTAATACTTTTTTTGTGCCTATTAGAAAGATCTTTACCCTCATTACAGTGTGAGATCAAATTAGGTCACCTGCTGTGGCTCCTGCCCTCCCCTGTGCCAGTAATAATGGGATCTAAGTCATTTACAGCAGTGTGTCTTATAAGCTTCTGACCAGTGAGCCTTACTGGGTGGACTCCTAGGTTGTCTGTTTATCACTCGATTAAATTAAGCCACTGAGCTAATTAATAACCAAGTGATTCATCAAAGAGTTTTCATGCCTCAGGAAGATTCCACCATTATATCTTTCCATATAGCTCAGGTTCATCGTCAAATGTTTTACAGTATATCCGTTATTGCAGTACTTCTTCAGTTTACTTTATTGTACACTTTATCTTTCAATTTCATAGAAAACAAAGAAAAGATCTGTTAGAAAATACCAGAATGTACTGTTTATTGCACAAACACTATTTTTCTACTCACTTGGTGTTCATGGAACCATATTCTAAGTTGTTCTCAGTCAACCAAACACTGTGGTGAACACAAACATTCATCAACAAATAAAATCTGGGTGCAGCAATGAGCCTTAATTGTAGCCCCAGTAGAAATAGTGTAACACAGGCTGTTTGTTTTTATTTTGGCTGGGTGGCTCTAAGTCAGGTTGTGTTGAATGTCAGTCTCATTGATATTGAGGAGGTGCTGTAGCTTGAACTGGTGTTGTGGAATATTATGTCGTTAAAGCTTTAGCAGCGAATGTTGAAATACGACTGTGGTTTAGATTTGGGTCTGGAACTGCAGACCTGCGAAAATACACGTTTTGATGAAAGAATAATCAAGTAACACCATTGCTCAGTGGGTAATTGACCCCAAATCTGACCATTGCAATCTTCGAGAGCAGGAACCAGTCACCATTACAATAGCAAATGGGTCCCGAAATGATCCACACCTACTGGTTGAAGAAACTAATAATGCTGCTTCAACGGCAAGTGGCAAAAATGAACCAGTTACTAACAGCAGACTCCCACCCTGAATATCAACACAAGGCAGCATAATATTGACCTTGAAAGATATCCTCAAGGGAATAGCACAGTCCAACATGGAAACTCTTGTCAGGCATCAAAGTCTTGGAGCTGAAGGGACATGTGTGTCGATAGTCGAGCACAGCTCAGTGGGGGATTGTAAACGAGGTTCAAAGCACCAGGTAATGGATGACAGCGCTGTCACTGCTGAATCAGACGAACCTGAGCACAGTCTGGATTATACAGTGGTGGAGGAAGGATTCATATCCTTTACTTAGATAAAAGTAGCAATATTGCACTAATAAAATACTCCATAAGACGTTCTGCATTTAAAATGTAACTTAAGTATGTATGTAGCACTATACAGTATTATGTTATTGGTTAGTAGCACTTTGCTATTGTAGTTGGTCAAGGTGAAGCCAATTATGTGTACTTTACATACAGTATTGTTAGGTAGTTTAATGAATAAAAATGGATCATATTTTATAAATTATGTGTTTTCTATGCAAAATCTTAACTTGCAAAGTAACTACTAATGTAAGCTGTAATATAACTGGAAGGAAGTTAAAAGTATGATACTTCCCTTTGAATTGTAGTGGAGTAGAAATATAAAGTAGAATGAAAAGGAAATACTACAGTACTTGAGCAAATGTAGTTACTTTCAATGATATATTATTTTATTTTAATATCAAACTTTGTTGCCAAAATTATATTTTTAAGCAAAATGGAAACTAACAAAATCAGTTATGAAAGTTTGTGTTACTGGTGTGAAGAGTTCTCTGGTGTACTGGGATGGCCATGAAGGCAGTGATCCTCAGTTTGATTATTTTATATGTAATTTTGCAAACGTTTGACGTTGAGAGATATTGTATTTACATGCAGTTGCCAGTTTTCTGGGTACAACTAATTAATGCAGTCTAATACAACAGTCCTGCAATAAATCCTACTTTCATGAAGGTTATAATGTTCACCACCTCTTTGTAGAATTCTGTACACTTCAACAGTACCTCAAACTACATCTTCAAATAAACATTATTATTGTCATATTTCAACCATATTTCTCAAATGTAGTCTGGATGAACAACCATGAAGCCTAAGACTCAGTGGATCCTTGGAACGTCTTTCAGTATACAAGGTCAACAACATGCAAAGAGACTTCAGAAACTCAATGCATTTATGGAGAAAACCACTAAAAGCTGCCCTCAGTCGATCGCACAACTGACTATCATTTGCTGATCCATTCCCAGCTGCTGTTCTGCATAGGCTTTAACCCTTTTAGTCAGATCACCATGGAGAGTGGATAAAGGTTCATGAGTGGGGCTTCCATCATTCACCTCGTCTACATGCCAGCCATCAAGCTGAATGACAAGAGGATCTACAGTAATGACACTGGAAAGCCATTTGGAGTGGAAAAATGTAGCTGGGTGGACGCAAATGGAGGGAGAATAATTGGAACTGAAAACTGAAAGGGTCGAACCATCAAAAGGCCACACGACAGACTGGAGACAGGACGGCTTAAGGAACAAAGAAAGCAGCAACATCCAAGGTACACAAGTATCACCTCAATACATAAAGTATGTCCTATTAGTTGTCAGATATTCAGCTGGTATTGTATAAGCGACAAAAAGGAAACTAAAGCTGTTGATATCAGAAAGCAGGAAATCCTCACGCTCTACGGAGGATTCCACCCAACGTCCATCATGCTCTACTGCAGATGGAGACAGGCGAGGTGAGCGTCAAGGACACTGCATGAAACACGAAGCATTCATGAGTGCATTAGTAAAATGGCTCCTGTCATCGGCAGACAGATGAGGTGGTTGCCAGAGATTTCCAGAAAAGGACACCATCTGCCGTCAGGTGGCTCCAGAGCTTATGGAGCAAATGATTTGATAACAAAAATAAAGTCTTGATTCAGCATTTTTTGAAAGGTTGCTCCATCGCAGAGTATTTTAATTACTTTTTTACACCGGCATGTGTACACCTGCAGACATTTTTTCCATTTAGAAATGGCCAACTGTGACCCTGAGTACTCTTGAACTAGTCGGGAAACAGACAGCGAAGCCTAACTTTGTTTTTAACCTTAATAAACTATAAGAAATGTCTACCCCTCCTCCTAAAATCAATACTAGAGTACTTCCTTGTTTTATTAATGAAGCAGTACATTGTAAGTTGAAACAGCCGCAGTGTCTCAGCTACAGTTAGGCTTTCTTCCCAAATGCTTATATTCGCTTAAATGTTGTGATACATAGATGTCGGAAGACTAACAGCTGATTTTGTACCAGTAAAGAAAAAGTTGCACTGACCTGAAGATAATCACAATGATGCACATTAATGTAGCATCTAATGTTTAGGAATCAAGTTTCAGCAGTCAATCTAGTTTTTATACCAAAGCCAAACAGTTTGGGTTGTTTCATCTCTGACATTAGACATAAAACCTCTACATCCAATGGAGTTATCTTGAGCTGAAAAACCTGAGGGAATATATCTCATTCTAGACCTCACAGCTCAGAGGTTATTGGCCAAACGTACGCACTACTTCTCCTGACACCACTGGCTGTTCTGTGTAACTTTTGCTGCTTAACTACTGGTGGAGCGCTCCGAAACATATCCAACATTTGTTGCTCTAAGACCTGCGGTGTCGGTGGTAAAAAAATAAATAAAAAGTGTCAGCCCTACAGGCTTCAACCCCTGACAACTATATATTTACAAATACAGAGTTAGAAAAGTCAGCTAATATCCTCTCAAATTGGCAGCATTACCAGCAAGTAATCCAGCAAACCTCCAATTCAATGTTAGGTTTAATCTGTTCCTCGAAGCTATGAATGGGTTTGAGCATGAGCCCGGTGTATGTTTCCATGGTAACTTACTAAACTAAACCTTTGTTTATATTTCTATGTGTTATGTTATGTGCTCTGTTAATGAAGCGTTCTCAGTTAAATGTAGGTTACCTTGACATGCCCTAGAGTACTAAACTACCTTAAACAACATATTAACCCCAATGCTTCCTACTCTTCCACAGATTGTTCAAGGTTGTATCTGTGGGATTAGTTTATGTAATCAGTCTCTTGTGACTCATCACGAATGCCACCCCCGTTTGCTGTGGGCTTATCTAACTCATATGGATAATCATGCACCTTTCTTCAACTCAGCCTGCTTTCAACTATTGGGAATGATAGATAGGAGTGACTTATCAGAATGGTTGTTATTATCCATCTAAAATTAGGGAGGTGGTGTAAGGAAAACAAGAATATGTGAAGCTGTGCACTTTGACATGGTATAACATTTTAAACATCTGAGACTTTATTTATCACAGATTTATCACCTCTGCAGTCAAATCTGGAGTCATATCTCACTTTAATGCAGGTTTCTGCCAAACCAGAGTAAAGCCATAAGCCCTGGACAGTCTTTATGAATACTTTTTCAATAAATACTATTGATGAGGTAAAGGGATATGTCTTTTGTAGATCGCATACTGTAAGACCAGACTACCTTCTACTTTTCAAGTTCTCCAGGGCTTTTTCTCTTTGTTTTTTGTCCTTGTTCAAGTACACAACTAAATAAAGATTTTGTTCACTGCCTGTTTGAGAGTTAGAAAATATGTACTCTTTCACATAAGTAAGCCGCAAAGCAGACATATGAAAGCATGCAGATTAATATCTGCTGTGTATTAAGATATGGTCACAGCTCAGATTGGATTTTATTGCACATGAAATACACACCTTGTGTATGTGCTTCGAACGTCATTGCCTGCTCCAACTCGAGCCATGCTTGGATTAAAATAAAATGCAATTGCTTTTTGATTTGCCACAGTTAACATAATGACATTTGTATTGTAAGATTATAGAAACAATTGCATTTTATTTATTATTTCCCTTCCAGGTGTTTGTGGGGATTTTTAAGCGAAGCTTTTTAACCACAGTAAGTTGTCATTATCTTCAACAGCACATTCTTGTTTTTCAATCGTTTTCTCATACCGTGCATGATTTAATGGTTGGCTTAATGAGCTGCGGCTTGCATGTGGAAGGACATCTCATTGTGTTAATGAACCATGAAAAGGGCAAGCACACATCATTGTGTGAACTGTTTTAATAATCAGCTCGGTGTCAGGCACACGGTCCATCTACCAAAAGTCTGCTCTATCAATAAGCACAGAACATTTTCTCTGATGGCCCGGCAACCAATCGACACTGACCCTCTTCCAGTCTACGTCTAGTCACGCCGGCTCTCACTCGCTGTCTGTGTGCTGCCAAGTAGATGTTTTCAAGGCTATATTGACTGGACACAATTTCTCTGTTGCAAGCTTAAATGTTAAAATGGTAGAATAGCCCTCCAATAATGATCTACTGGGTTGAAAAATTTAATGAAGACCTTAGTTAAAGGGACCATATAACAGTTTTACTCTGATGTTGGCTGTTGAGGTGTGTGCAGTGCATTTTACATTTTACAGTTGCTGACTAAATTATCAATTTTTTACATAGTGGGCACTATACTCAGCAGAGACAATGTTAACACTCTGATATTTACTGAGTTCACTATTTTAGTGTAGCTTGTTAGCATGCTAACATTTGCTAATTAGTACTAAACATGAATTACAGCTGTGGCCAATGGGAATGTCATTAGTTTTGCAGATAAGCGATAAGTTCAAATTTTCACCTAATGGTGGCGCTAGTTGAGTATAATCCCTGGGCAATTGTGTCTACCACATTACATGGCAATCCATTCCAGTAGTTGTGGAAACATTTCACTAAAAATGCCAACCCCGTGGTGGCGCTAGAGACAATGCCAGGGGGTTTATAGCAATCCAACCAGTAGTTAAGAGATTTCAGTTTGAGCCCACATAGTGGACTCACCGGCTAACTGAAGCACACGGTTAGCATGGCTCAAAAGCATTTATGGTGTAGCCTTAGTGATATTAAATTCTGTTACCACACAGCACTATTTTATGTTTGAAAGCGGGTAGTAAGTGGTTATAACAATTCTAAAATCCACTTCACTTACAATTACATGAGTCACCCTTTTGCCTTGTGTCAAAATATTCAACAAGGGCAGAAAATTTAGTTTTTGTCCAAGGGAAAAAAAAACCAGCATTTGCGATTGCTTACCACTAAAATCAGCCATTTTTTTCCATACAGAATTGTATACTGGGGCTTGTGGCGACATGAAAGTAGAGTTTGCATGACCCACACCACTTGTCAGCAAGGTGGCATATGACAGGCAGGTTTTGTCTCCTTCCTCTTCATCTTCTCTGAAAATTTCACTCAGCCTTCATCCTCAGACCTCCAAGGTCATCCTTAGATGTGCATCAGCAGCCTTGGCAGATCCACGCGCTGCTCTCCCATCATCCCTCCTCTCCGTCTGCCTGCCCTGCCAGGCATAAAAATCCCATCTACTGTATGTCTGCTGCAAAAGCCCTCAGCTAACCCTCTTTCTCAATAGCATGCACACCCTCAACCGCATGTGCACACAAGCATGCATGAACACACACACACACACACGCACAAACACACACAATTGCTGACAGAAACACGTCAGGTGAACCGGAGAAAATCTGAGTCGCCCAACAGGAACAAGGTGTCTGAATCTACTCGGACTGATGTTCTGTGTGGACTTTCAGTGATAATGGATGAGAAATAATGGAAAACGCTGATATCCAGGCAGGAAACATGTTTTGCAGCAGCTTGATGTTTGTCATGGGCACAAATGAAGAAAACAGGTGTGATGACATCAGGGGTAACTTGAGGTTAAATTGGTTGTGATCTATTTAGCAGCAGCGGTTACATTATCATTGGTTTCATTGGCATCAATGTGGAAAAAGAAAAGGCAATTTGGAAATAGAAAAGACAAAAGCAAGGTGGAAATAGAAAAAGCAAAAGGGAAAAGAATAAACATTTATTGTGTTATTTCCACATTTATTGTCTTATTCTTTTATTCTTTTATTTATTTCTCTTTATATTTCTACATTTATTGTGATATTCTTTTATTCTTTTATTTACATATTTATTCTTTATTGTGGCACTCCTATCATTCCATACTATCCTGCCAGAAGTGTTCATCCCACTGTATTACATGCTGTAAATTAGGCGAACAATAAGACAAATTGCTTAAAACTGTCCTTTTATTTATATGTATGTATACATATATTTTTTTTTCATCACAAAAAATACAGTTACTATTGTAACTGCTATTGCTGCCCTTTTTCGGTTTTCGCTCATTTTTTCACTTTTTCCCGATGCGCTTGAATTTAAATCCGGCTCTCCCGTCTCTGCATGTACATGGCCTGTACCATTACACTCCCAGTCTTTGGAGCGTCTGCCCCTCTTCCTTCTTTCACATAATGGTATGATCCTAGTCTGTCCTCAAGTAGCCAAGTTCATTTTGTTATTTTATTGTTTTCATTTTATTTGCCGGGAGTAACGTTAATGAGCTTCCCCAAAATCAGTTCCTACCCATAAACAGTGCTTTCCGGGGGGGCCCATTTTATAGCATACTTTCATGTTTCTCGGGGGGCGTCATGTAGCGCGACGACAGGACCAAAGGACCTTTACCGAATAAAAGGACACTTTGTTAAAACGACTGTCAGCGAGATGTCTATGCTAGGGCAAACGCACACACACACCCTCCCCCAGCCGGCTACAAAATATTTTACATAGAGGGAAGGGGATGAGCTGAAGGGGAGTCAGGGCGACCATTGTCATCCTGAGGCCTGAAATGCAACATAGGCGTAGCGTGGTCATTCCCGAACCTAATGTTGCAGGACACAGACGCGAGGCTGCTGTGAGGTGAGGTAGGGTGCATGAGAAGCAGTATTGGTTTGGTCTGGGAAGAAAGATTTGCCTTCAGGTTTGAGATGTAATGGTGAAATGCTGTAGCTGGGCTCCGTTTCCGCTGGGACACCATCATCACATAGGTGGAGTTCTGTCTCTTGCACTTTGGCTTGGTCAGCAACATATATTGTTCAGTGCATTGGGTGTCTCCCAATGGAGCGGGATCCAAATTTAACTTGCAACTGTGTTTCTCACTATTTATTAAATCAGCAGCAGCTTCCAGTGCTTCGGCCTCAGCAATGGCTGCAGTTGGTTCTTTTTGTAATTAAGCATTTCCATAGATGCTTGTAACTTAGCTTTAGGCTGATTTCCTCTTCAGCGTAAGACTTTTGCTGCTTCTGCTCGCGCCTTGGCTGCAGCAGACCCAGTCGATGATGCACTGGATCGTACTGAAGAACATGATACGCACGTCTTTTAATGAAGACGCTTCCTCCTCCATGGCACAGCCTGATGGACTCTATGTTTACACACTGCTCTGACGGTCGTCCACTGGCTGCGTGTGATGATGTTATCATCTTTCCCACTAGAAAGCCGTGGTTTCACTGTGCTGTCCTTGGTATATGTACTATATATAGCTTGGCACTCAGTTAATCGCCATGTCCTCTTGTCTACAGGTTTGTTGACAGTAAGGATGGGTGAAACTAAAACATACAAAAAGCATAATCAAAAACTAGGCTTGTTTTCAACATGTACAAATGTACAAAATGTGTACATACATCAAACTCCACAAACTTTTTTCCACAAAAATATAGTTAACAATAAAACAATCGATGCATACCCACTATGCTATCCCAAAGGCATAAGATGTATGCAGCATCCACTGGATTAGATGCAACAGTTCTCAGAACCATGCTCACTGTTCACATGACCTAACTTCCTGTCACTGACTTCCTGTCCGTGTCTGATCCCAAATTCTTAAGTGTACCTAGAACGTACCCAGTATACTTTGTCTTGCAACAAATGGAAAAGGTCCGACATTAAGGAGCTGATTTATTCCTTATTATTCAGGAGGTTTTTATTCAGTACTGAAGTAAGCAAAACATTTCAAACATAAAAGTAATGACAATACTTCAAAATGGCCAAAACAAGATCTTGTACATTTTTTGTCTTTGTGGTGCAGACAGCAGTATGTATATGTACTGTATTTGTCTTATCCTTTAGGAAAATGTCAAGTTGTTAGCCTTTCGTCCATCCTGACGGGCCACTAGCAGTCTATGAATGTTCTGAGAGACAAAGGGAGAGATGGAGAGATAAAGGTTAAAAACAAGAAAGAAAAGATACAAAGGAAGGGGGAGAGCGATGAAGGATGAGGGCGAATCCTCATGTAGGTTAGTCAGATAAAAAATAAGCAATGAAAGAATGAATGCGCATGATGGTTGACAGTCTGGATGATAAGTACGTGTGACTGATCACAGCAGCAGAAGACGAGTGGTCTGCTACTTTGGCTTATCATCTAACAGATGCTGTAGTGAGGGAACAATTAACAGGTGATGAGTCTACATAGAGACTTACTACAAGCTGGTAGTGTGTTGAGTGTGTCTCCATCAGGCCCTGGGTGAAAGGATGCTGACAGAGAACGGAGAAGGGGACACAGTCCTCGGGTTTGTAGCCCAGCTCTTTGAATATATGCACCAGGCGCTAGAGGTCAGCAGAGACAAACAGTAGTATTACCATGAGGGAAGAGTTTCACTTATAATATGGTTAATAATTACGTTAGAAAATGTATTGCTACGTATAGATATAACATTTATAGTATTCTGCAAACTCAGAATATGTAAATGAAATCTGAAAATAAAGTCAGTTAATCGTGAGTCTCATACAAACCCATAAAGATCTGCTAATCACCCATATTCAGCTGCATTCTGAAGCTTAAATACAACAGACCATTTATACGCACATTGCTGTGGGAAAATACATTCTGCTCAATTTAAAATTAGGCCTTAGATATTTTACTACATTTAGTTAATGTTTTCTTTCCTTAATTAATTCATCCATTCATTTATGTATTTCCTTAAAAGCCCACTTTGAACTTTTATATGGCTTTACCTCAGTGTGCTCCTCCCGACTCAGGCAGCCTGGAAGAAGGGGGATGTCATGTTTCATGTCATGGCAGATGACAGCAAGGAGAGCAGGGATGGACACGTTCTGCTCCCCCAACAGACTGTACTCTCTGTAAAGTTCTGAGGAGCTGAGCTCTGTGTCCTCTTCTACACTGGGCATAGACTGTATACACAACACATTGTCCTGTTGATGTGCAAAGGTTTGTACTAAAGAGAAACATTCATGTGTTTCATTCCAAAACAAATTACCAACCACTATAAAAGCCTGACATGCTGTTACAAAATCATTGTTGGCGTTATTGAAAATAATATGACTGGTTTGTTATAATTCTGGGCTACTTGAAGACTTTGATGACAGAAAACAATTGTGTTTTTGATGAATGAATTGCAAGGGGACATTTCATTCACTTTTCTTTGTACATTAACTTACTCACCTTCACAAGATGGTCCAGTGAGGAGTGCTTGAGATGTTGTCCCACCACTATGCTAAGTGCTCTGATGAAGCCCTGTATGGGGTTAGGGTCGGCTGCAAAGTACTGGAGCATGGACACGTAGTCCAGTCGCGGGGGGGAGAAAGAGTGGTCCGCAAACAACTGGAAAAAGAACTAAGAAGGAAGAAAAGAGGGAGATGTTACTTTTATTTTGTTTACATTTTTATGGCTTGCAGTGCAGTTCACTTGGATGCACAGTAATCAACATTTCTTTTTATTTTTATTACATTGTTAACTGAAATGACCTTTCATAGTAATAGTTTAAGAAGTTGTGTAATTCTCTATTCTACCTTTTATGTATTTCATTACTCTATTGTCTTTGTTCATTCTTTTTATGTATTTTATATTTGTGTACCGTGACCATTTTAATTACCCATTTCAGGAATAATACAAGTTTACCTTGATTAGGAATTAAGTTGTCAGGAATTACAGGTAGTTTACCTTGCGTAGGTTAGCCAGACGGTCATAAGGTAGCGGCTCAGAAGGGTCCTCGGGGAAGGGCTGGACACTGTCATTGGAAAACCACAACTCTGTCTGGTGAGAAAGGAGGCATGAGAAGAAACTTGAACATTTCTTTTTACGTTAAGGGAGTAACAATTTGCACTAAATATATAAGGGAAATCAAACAACTTGGATACAGGTTCATCAAAATAAGGACTTAATGTGATTTAAAACAGAATGTCTGACCAGAGAATCAGAATCTGAATTTACAGTCTATGTCTGAGCTTGTGTGTGTGTAGGGACTAACCTGTAGGTACTGCTTCTGGGTTATATAGCCTGTGTCGCCAGTATCCGCTGCCTTGAAACGTTTTCGCACGGCCAGAAGCTGTGTTAAGGAGGGAAATGGCCATGGGAGGGCAGCACTGAGCAGAAACCGACGCCAGTCTATCAGCTCACAGTCATTCGTTAGCAGAGCTACAATCTCCATCAACTGGGGAGAGGAGAGAAATGTGTCTTATTTGGTTGTATGGACTGGACAGTATAGTGCAGAACTGTTTCGTTTCTTGCTTTGCTTTCTCTGCACTTGGTTGAAGTGAGCAGAGGTCTATTTCATTATGTAGTTATTTGGCTTTGAAACGTTTTGTCAGTTGACTCAAATTGTTCGTAAACTGTCTGCCGAGAGGCCTTGTTGTATTATTTGGTGCTATGAGCCAAAAAGGAAAGAATTTATTACCCAACTTTATGTTTCGAGTCTCTGAAATACTTTGAAGACTACCTGTGTTTCACTCATGCTGAGCCAGGGTTCAGGCAAGGTGTCCCGGCCCAGGCTAACAGAAACAATATCCCTGAGCAAACTGGAGAACTCTGGACTGGACATGAGGCCTGAAAGTCAGAAAGGAAGGATCAATGAATGGAAAGCTGGAAAGCAGCATTAATAGACCCAATCACACCACAACTTGTCTCCCCCGTATGCACCTGAAGGAGCGACAGTGAATAGCTGTTGGTGGAGTGACTCAAGCTGACTGATGGTTGGGGTGGACCGTATGGGTTTCTCCAGAGGAGGTGGACGGGAAAGAGGAGCTGGGCTAGCCGCCACGTAGCAGTCTCCGTTCATGTAGAAGTCAGTGGATTCCTGGAGAAGAAAATATGGAGAATCTTAAAATGGGAAGGGTGACGCTGCAGCCCCATTGTCAAATGTCACACTCTGGAAGAACAAGTCAGATTTACATCCTACAGTTACAAGGTTAACTAGTAAAAGGATGTGAGGGCCACCCTGCAACTAGTGAGCACTACACTACACCTTCCTGGGGTAGGTAATTCAATACAATTATAAAGGCATTACGTACCAACACCAGCTCATTCTGCAAATTAGCACCAGCCTCTATGTGGTTGCGAACCACCTCTGTTAGTTGGTTAATACTAGAGAAAAAGAGACATACACATAAAAACGTCACCCATGTCTTCTATGTATACTTAATTACAAAAGCTCTCTCTAACCAGGCTCAAATGTGTCACAGATGGTTAATTCTCAGTGGAGACTAAAACCTACAATTTTAGTCTTTCTCAAGAAACTGTTACATTTGGATATCTATCATGTTATGTGACTTTGTTGCCAAAATCAATAAAAACAGACGTGCATAGCATTATGACATAGCAGAAATGGCGATAAAATACAGATAGAATTTATTACACACTAATCAAACACAACAGTAATAACATGCACAGCAGTGCTACACTATTGCTGCTTCATTCACATTCATGTCCATCTATTTGCACACGTCGCCCACACACCACACCACACCACACCATACCATACCACACCACACACCATACCATACCATACACCACACCATACCCCATACCATACCACACCATACCACACACCACAACACCACACCACACCACACCCCATACCACACCACACCACACCACACACCATACCACACCCCATACCATACCACACCACACCACACCACACACCATACCACACACACCACACACCACACCACACACCACACCACACCACACCACACCACACCACACCACACACACACCATACCACACACCACACCACACCACACCACACCAAACCACACACCACAACACCACACCACACCCCATACCATACCATACCTATTCATTTCAGCAAGATAGTGTGCTTCTAACCACTTCTCCATGCTGCTAAAAGTCTGTTCAGCTCTGCTTTGCAGGGACTTCAGCATCACCAGACCATGACCTTTCACCAGCGCAATGCGCGCCTTTGCTGCATTCTCTAGAAACCACACACATGAATGCAAGAAGACAGAGGATGAACATAACAATATTAAACATATTGACCATTTACACACACATGCATGTATGTGCAAAAATACACACATGAATTTATCCACCTGCATGTACATATCCTTCATAATAGTTAGTGAAAAACAGAACCACTTAGAAAAGTGACAATATTTTAATATGACGATTAAATATATTGTGATATAAAGAAACTACTGAATCTCTCAATCTTAATGTTTGTGTGTGCATACCCTCATGATCCAGTGCAGCTGCATATTCATTATGTATTTTGTTTCTGACTTCTTGAGGCTTGTCTGAGTTGTCGTCATCAGCCAGTGCTGGTGGGGATGGTGGGGATGGTGGACCTGGAGGAACAAGATGATGTAGAAGATGTACTGAAACATACAGTACATGCTAGAGCACATCTCTCCATAGTTTTCTGAATGCAAAACACATGCCTTTTTGTTTTTTTGATGACTCCTTTCCTTTTTCCTTTTTATTTACACTTTCAGAAGCCTTTTCCCTCTCTCTCTCCTTCTGCTCCTTTGTCTCCCCCTGCTGGGCTTCTGCTGACACCTACACACATGTATAACATGTCAACAGTGGAAAAAAAACTGTATATACCCTCATAATGAGCTCATGCATACTCGCACACAGAATATTACCAATTTGCTGATGGCTGTGACTGCCTCCTCGTAGTCAGAAATCAGTTTCTCATGGGGCGGCTAGAGTTAACAATGAAAAGGGTCAATATCTCTTACTATTAGATTGTATATCAGCATATTACCATTAATATTTTTATCTTTGTTTTTTGGATTGCTTTGAGGTACAGTGTCATATACTACATTTAAATTAATTGAGAACGACAACATTTTATTTCCTCAACCAAAAAGAAACAACTAAAAGAAACAAATACAGCAGGGAATATAATATCTATGGCAGTTCTTTATGAGCAGATTCTAAAACAACAAAATCAGTTACAGACCTTCAGAAAGAAAAGGAAAAAGATCAAAGGGAAGGAAAGGTACATAAATGCAGGAAATCTGGTTTGACATAACCTTGGCAGGTTCTGTCTGATCCTGGTCTTTTGTCTTGACCCCTCCTGAGGACTCAGGACGTCTGGGGAGGAGGGGAATACAGAAGAGGAGGAAATTGTTTATGTGTTTAGTGTTTGTGCTGGGGAGTATTTGGACTGTGAGGAAATAACCACATCCATTTCATCTTTCAAACAGAGTGCAGAAAAACCAATACTGCTTCTCCCTTACATTTTAGTTTTCCTCTTGTCCTCTCCATCATCCATCCGACTACCCGCTGATTCAGTACTGGTGGAACAAAATACATATTTCACTTTCTGCACTCATCATCCATAAACTATTCACAATGTTTTCATTTCATTTCATTATCTTGTATTAACATGGTTAACATTGCTATGAATAGTTCTTGCCTCTCGTCCTGATTCTTAATTTCTAGGGTGTCCAGTAGGGGAATACGGACAAAGTTGGAGCGTAGCACAGGCAGCACCTGCAGGTACATGCTCAAATAGTAGACCCTGAGAATAGAGAGTGTGTCCTGGAAGCGGTATACCTCCAACTACACAACACAAACAAGCCAAGATTATGGTTTCACTAAAAATTAAGTCACACTGAAGAGTTACATAGAAGGCATAGGTGTCTTTACACCATAAACACAAAGAATAAAGGAAACAGTATATAAAATGAGCTTATAAACTACAGAATTGAAATGGCCAAACAATTTAAATTTCTGTTGACATGGAAACAAAGAAGTTACCTGGATGAGTATAGAGTGGTGGTTGAGGAGAATGGCAGTATGGTCCTCCATCCAGCCCGTGAGAGCAGCCCTCTCTTGCTCGTCCTCTTCCTTACGCTTGTCACTAATCTCCCACAAACGCTCACACAGTTCCTGTAACCATAATAGAACATCTGTATATATTTTATATTCAGTTTATTTTTATTTCTATTGTATTATTGTACAAATTCTACTCACATCCAGTCTAAGATGTAACTCTGCTTTGGTATCCTCCTCTTCTCTCATATCATCAGGCAAGCTGTTGAAGTCCTTCTGCCACTGAGACACCAGCTCCTGCTTCAAGTCTGGACGTGCCAGGTAATGCTTGTACTCCTCTCTACAGATACAGGGAACCTGGTAATACTTACATGGTAATAAATGTCGTATTTATCAGAAATGACTAAATTAACATACATTTTCTTTCATTTGTAAAATATTTCTGGCAAAGGACCAGATGTCAACATTTGGGTCACACCCAATTGTAGCCAAAAATAAGAATAACCATGACAACCTGTCAAACACCTGTGTGAGGCTAATTAGAAAATTAGAAATACTGTTGAACTTCCATACTGCATCTGCAGCTATAAACTTACATGACAAAACCTAATATTTAATAGGATAAGGATCAATTGATTGTGGGTAGCAGGATATTAGTGGCTCTTGTGGTGTTAGATTTAGAGGGCATATTGCTAGCCTTTCATCAGTTATATAGCCATGTATAAGAAGGCATCTACAGACATGTCCAAGTATGCAATTATACATCTTCAGTTATAGAGATCAAATAAAAAATGGAGAAAAGACAAGACACAGAAAGGTTTCCATTTGCATGCTTAAGGGTTTATCTGTACTTAGTGTACTGCATGAAATGTAGTGGTTCATGCCCATGCTATTGCAACGGCCTGTCAGAATACCTGATGTTGAATAGTTGATGGTTAATAACAGTGCGTTGTGAGCGCAGCTGCTGCATCACTGTCTTTATGCTGTTCACATAAGAATCACACACTGTGTCCCAATGGGTGCACAGACGCTCTGGGATCTCCTAGAGATAAGAGATGGGGAGGGAACGAGATGAACAAAGCAGGGGGTGTAGAAGGATAGAGGATGATAAACAAAACAAGACATAATGTACTGTAATGCAACTGATTTCACACAGATGTTACATACTTTCACATAACAGAAACAGACTCTAAAAGGCAATACAGGTCGATAAGCCGCCAGTCCTCAGGCTAAATCATGTTGGGGGGCCACCTTGTGGAGCATCCAGTGAATGCATCTGAATGTCATGTCATTGACAAAACCATATTTTTCAGGGAGGAAAGATATTATGAGTGCACTTCCAACTCTGATAAACAAAAGAAACATGATGTTTTATCCTACTGGAGGAAGGGGTTCATCCACATAGACCCAGCTGGATGAACTTAGGCAGGGAGGGGCCGACTCCTGATTGTCCTTATTGGTCACTGAGTAAGTTGATATCTTCCTAGAGAGTCCTATTGGCCAGACAAAAAGTACACATATCATCAATACAACAAAGTAACATGAACCATATGAATCCAATAAAAATAACTGATAATGATAACAATGTGTTTTCTTATTGATACAGCAATTGGATGGCAATTTAGTGCCAAACCATCCTTAAAGCACCCAGTTCATTTGTCAGTAGAATGAGGCAGACTTTCTTTTGTGACCAGATTTTAAAATAACAATTCAAGTGTGTAATCCACCGACCACTGATCAAATTACCTCTGGGGGTAAGTGGCGTCACACTTTGGGCTTTTTCCTCATTCAGGCTGGAATAGCACTCTGTGGGGCCAGGGGCTTTGACTCTGAGGGTGGAACGTTGGTGTACACGCGGCAGTGTGGCTGAAGTGAAGGAGTCTGGGGCTTTCCCACTGCCCAACACTACATCGTTACAGGAAGAGAGGAAAGAGCTTATGAGGAAATATATCAGAATATTGCGTTCTGCACAAAATTTACAACCTCATAATTTTCATATATTGCAGTTTTTTTTATTTGATCATATTCTGTACATTTCTTCACTTTCTTTTAATGCTAATTGCTGTATTTTATATTTGCATTCTTAACGTTTTTTAACGGTAATTGCTTTTTAGTGGCTTTATTTTATATATCTGTATATATTTTTCATTTTCTTTATTATGCTTACTGCGTTTACCATATGCGCCAATAAACCAAAGCAAATTCCTTTTATGTGAAAACCTACTTGGTTATATATCCTATTCTGATTCTGGCTTCTTATAGCCATATTGTCTACAATACATTCACATCAGTGTCTGATAAAAATTAAAATCTTATTTTAACCTTGTTTTTTGCCCAATCTTATGGAACAATAAAGACATTGATTCTGAGTCTACTAACATTTGCTTAAAATTAAAATGACAACCAGTTACCTTCCTGTGTTTGCCTCATAACCTCCTGCAGAACACACTCTACCCTCTTGCAAAGCTCCGGCACAACTACATCTGCATCAATGCGGACCAAAATGTTTTGCTCTCCACTAAACCATTTCTCTAGTTTTGGCCAAGTGTCCAGGAAAGCTGTCATCCTTGAGGAGGGAAAAGGATGTTAGACATTAGACACAGTCGTGGCAGTAGCAGGAATGTACTCATTTCATATCTTCCCATTCGATTCTTCTGTTTTTTTAACCTGTGTGGAATCTGTGCCAGATACAAGTTCTTGTCTGTAGGATGGGAGGTTGTAGCAGCGGCAGAATCTGTATCTGAACCAGATTTGGGAGCAAGAGAACCACATCAACACACAATAATTAAATTTACATGTAACTGGTTACTTGTTTTGAGTGCACACAAACGCATCTCATTAAACTCCCACCAGCGTAACATACCTGTCTGACTGAACGCACGTTTGACCACACACTCATCAGGGATATCCAGCAGCAGAGCCAGGTCCAGTACAGGAGCTGGGGGTGGTGGAGGTTTGGGGGGATTAGGGTCGGCAGCAAGGTTCGTACTGCTGCTTACAACGCCATTCCCTACCTCTACAGACCCACCCAGGGCTTTCTCTAGCAGGTAGGCCTGGGTGATGTCCACTGGAAAGCCATCCAGGATCCAACC
>JAVQJF010003143.1:0-10455 GCA_036023855.1 Gadopsis marmoratus
ACACACACACACACACACAGACACACACACACACACACACACAGACACACACACACACACACACACAGACACACACACACACACACACACACACACACACACACACAGCCTCCATTGAAGAGCGAAGTCACGACGCAGCGTGTCACAGCCAGTCAGATCTAACAGGTGCTGCCTGCAACGTTACAGTAAGGAAATGGGAGACGAAAAAAAAAAAAAAAGAGGGGGGGGGAACAAATCCCCACTGAGCCCCGACAGTTTCCATCGTCTCAGCCAAACGCGGCACATCAGTTAGTTTGACATCGTGCCGTCGCCGCTCCAGTAAAATAAAGAGAAAAGGGGAGTACTTACACCAACTGCCCCCTGTTCGTCCTAGAAACTCCTTCTTCTCGGAATTCCACACAAATGTCCTCCATCCTCCGTCGCTGTCTTTATTCCCCGACATATTAACGTCTCCGGTAAGATTCCCCCTTTTCGGTTTACCTGACTTAAAGGCTCGGCGAGCGTTAGCTTGACTGTTAACCGTCCCTCACAGGAAACGCGAAAGGACAGATTCGTACCCGACTCCGCCAATTGTACCACACACAATTTATCTCTCGGGGAACCGGCTCCGCCTTCAAACTCCCTTAATAAGTTACCCCGCGAAGAGGGAGGGCCGAGCGCAGCCAATCACATTCTTCCGCTGCTTTTTGCGTAAGAGGGACACGGAGGGGGGCTTTGCTACAGGCTAGTTAGTGGCTCAGTTACATTTCAGTGAAACATACTGCTCTTTTTTTATATATATATATATATAAATATATAGTTTTGACTTTATTCTCAGAATTCTGACTTTCATCTCACAATTCTAAAGAAAATAAAAAAAAAATTAAAAAATTAAAACTTAAAATTCTCTAAAAAAAAGTCAGACCTCTTCTTCTTCTTTGACTAATTTTACGGCAGTTGGCATCCATTTGGTGCATTACTGCCACCTTCCACTCCGGAGAGTGGAACAGACAATAGACTCTACATCCCTCTATCTGCTCAGGTCTCCCAGATATTTCACATGTGGCCAAAATCCTCTTCCGTAATGACTTAATGCCTTAATTGAGTCTGTTTTTACATGCATATTGTCTCTTTATATATATATTCTTATGAATGTATTAAACTGTGTCTGCCAGTTTCTATTCATTTTATTTATTATCTCAATTTACTTAATTCACCATAATAAAATAATGATATAGGCTGACGAAGGATGGATTAAAGTCTATTGTCTGTTCTGCTCTCCGGAGCAGAAGGTGGCGGCAATGCACCTGGATGCCAACCGCCGTAAAACTAGAAGAAAAATAAGAAGATCTAGGTTCACAGTCTTCACAAAAATTCTATGCAACACATTTTTTAGAGCCAGTGGTGGTGTGGCTCAGAGGTTTTTCTCCAGTTCAAAAGAAACAATGATTACTAAGAAGACAAATTCCAGCTGAAAAAGGAGCCAAAAATGTATTTAATCATCATTATGGAACATAATGACAGCATGCCAAACACAAACAAACTGCACTGAGGAAGACGAACAGCATTCACAAGTTCAAAATTGGAAAATGGGGATTCAAAAGGGCCCACTTTTAAGCTAGCTACTGTTTCACTTGCCTCAGCAACTCGGATAAAATAACTATAGTTTTGTCAGCACTCAGCATCTACCAGTCTTTATGTTGCACCTGCATGGCTAATGCTGTGGTTGCTAAATGCCAACAAAATAATCATAATATCTGGGATAAAATTAGGAGGTGTTCAGATGTTCCTGTCCCATAGATTCCAATTTAGTATGAATATGTATGTACACACACAGAGAAGCCTAATGTCATATCCCAGCTTTTCAGAAAGGCTGAATGGTAAAATGCACAGAGAACTGAAAGATGGTGGTACAGAGGCTAAACAGGAAGGGAGGAGGGAATTCGGAGAGGCTGACAAATCCAGTGGTGGAGTGAAACCTGCTTTTTAAAAATGTCGGCCTTCAGAATCCTCAAAGATTATCTTTTGTTTGAAAACAATGAGGATAGCCTTGATTTTTTTTTGTAATTAATAGTCCATATTTAGTTGATTTGAGTGCAATCTGGTGCTCTAGCTCAGTGTCACTTGGTCATGAGTCACAAAATGATGACACTGTGCTGCTGAGAAGTCAGAGCACGACTGCATGATTGTGCACAGAAGAGGTGCTTCCCACCGCCGACCATGTTTATTAGTGAAACCTTCACCTTGCAAAAGATTCAAACATTTTGCACAAGACTGAATTGAACTGTATAATACACTTTTCCATTATGGCTATCCCATTCTTATGATCACAGACAAACTTGTGAATCCATAACACAGACGGTACACAACCAGTCTATCCCGTAACTTTATCCATGCTACAAGAGTTGACGGGAGGGTTCCTGGAGAGTTGCCTCAGATGTAGTGCAGGCCAAGAACAAAATATGCTGCTACGCCGACAGTGTTTCTCATTACACTGTTATATAGTCAGTTGAATCAATGCCTAGTAAGTGTTAACAAGTCCTCGGTCAGCTCATAGCTTAAAATCATGAACTCAGTTATGAAGTTGGGAACACACCATATAAACAGTTATTGATTACAGATGAATTTGAATTGAACACTGCCCTACAAGTACTTATATGTACATTCCCACATGAACCCAATAATTTTTGGTTACTCCCTATGTGCCAGCTATTAAATCACAGCAGCCCCTGAACATATATCTTGTACAAGGTTTTAATTTGCTAATGAGCATAAATATAATAGGTACCTCCAAATCCTCTGGCTCACAGGAAGTATGTCATGTTTCTGTATGCTACGCAAACAGCAGGTTTACTTGATAACGTATTATAAAAGTACCAGCTGTCACCATGAGCACAACAAGAAATGACAAGTGTGAGTTCAAATGAAACTATTTAAACCAGATTTTTCTTCAATTTAATAAAAAGAACACCTCTGATCTAAATTACTCTCTTATTCTCAAATGGGATGTGTTTCAAAGTGGAGTAAACTTGTTCTCTTCATCTGAGCAATCGGTAAGTCTGTTCGGTCCAGAGTAAAACAGCCAGTGATGTGTGTATGTATATGTCTGCTTTCACACTATAATAAGTAAACAGTATAATACCCTCCTTTACTGCAGTGATAACATGGCAGCCAACTGTTTACATAGATCAAGGGTTTGCCAAGATTACCAGGAGGTGCAGCATTCTGAGATTGGTTGTGGATGGAATCTGGTATGCAGCGTGTGAGCTGGACTGCGAGCTCATCAACAATAGTGTGTCTATGTAGTGGGCCGGAGGGACGATAGCGCAGTGGATACATACCGAGGCCGACCAAAACACCTCAGTTCAAAACAATCTTCTGTGGTCAGATGAGAAAGAGAGGCAGAGAAAGGACTTTAAATACTCTTTCGAGTTAGTAGTGTGTGTGCTTTAACTTAAAGCAAGGACTAATCTTTAAAGGTGGCACATTTTATGGGATGGACTCGTAATAAAACACAAGGATCTCTATTAATGAATTCATTTATGTTCACAATATTTGCTTTCAGGTGAAATAGGAGGTGAAATATGTTGTCAGCAAATTGAAAAAACTTGAGTTTTAGACTACGTCCTTAATACACACACAAGTCAGGAATGTAAATCCGTCGGCCAATCACAAGCAGATTTCCATCATCCTTTCCTGCTGCGCTCTCCTCTACAATGTCTCGAGTTTACCACGTTATAAAGAGACAAGACAGAATTCAGTTCCCTGGAGTGTAAGGTGTGAAAGTGAGCTGGTTCTTAGATTGAGTTGTGCCTCTTAAGATTGAATACCAGTAAATTTGAACTGTGGCAGTGTAGTATTTACTACATTCTCTGCACTTTGAATTCAGCCTGACCTGAAAATGATTTCTTCTTTTTTGTTTTCGTCTTTCTATTCAAAGTGGTGTTCATGCATGGCAGGTGCACAAGTTGACGACCTTGAAACATTTGAGAATGTTGTCAGTGCAGTGCGCAGGAGCCTTCCACTACATTCCACCGAAGCAGATGTACTTCGCATTTCTACCTTGAGTGTTAGCAGACTGTCCAGTTCTCCCTTTCAAGATAACAGAAGACTTATCAAGTCTTATTTTACAATATTTGTCTTTATCCTATGTCCTGAGTGGAAGAAAGCTGTGCCGTGTTCACATACAAGCATGTCTTTGTTGGTAGCCGTTTAGGTACTGCCTGGAAAAAAATGATTTGAACTTCTTTAAGGATTATAAGAGGAGGGGCCTCCACATCCAACATGTGGACCCTCTGAGGCCGAATGGTTTTACCTTTACATTTGTGGTGCAGCCCACTTCCTGTGTGCAGCCCTCCCTGTTATGCTGAGTCACAGGTGAGGGGGCAGGCTCTGCCACGCGATCACACTGTGCACAAAATGATCAACTAGACACGGCTGAACATTTTATTGTAATTACAGACGTATATCAGATATTTATTCAATTGTCTATGCTACAGGAGATCAAATCATATCACTACATAATATCAGATACTTCGTCACCAAGTTGCTGATCATGTGAAGTCAGTGAGTAAAAAATACTAAATATGTAATTTACCACACAACACTGTTGCGTAGCAAACTGAACTGACAAAAGTAAAGTTAGATTGCTAATATGTGCCCCGTTGAGATTGAAGAGTAAAATGGGTAACAGAATAAGGTCAACATATCTGACCTGATTAAAATGCTGTTTAATCATGACGTGAACTAGGAAGATTTGAACTTAGATTTCACAAAAATAACACAGTATACCTCAAATTTAAAAAACATTTTAGCAAAATTGTTAGACTAACTGACAGCATCAGATAGGTCAGCATAATTGGATATATAATATTTCCATTTTATGAATGAATACTAATCATTCTGGAACAGGTATGTCTCCTGGTATGCAGATATAAATAAAACAAAGTGATACCTATGTTTAGCAGGGCAGTTCATTGTTTCCCACCTAAAACTAATTTTGCCAGTTATATTATAACTTGATGCTGCAATAAGTTCCTGTTTACAGTTGATTGCTTTTAGGTGTATGGCATAACCCACATTTCACAGAGCCTGATTTACACATTAGGCTACTCAAGCTAAGATGCTCCTTAATTTTTAATGATGTGACCCAATTAAGCAAATCCCTACTTTGAAAGTAGCTAGCAGTTATTAAGAATTTGGGAAGGATTTAGGAATAGCTGGTGCAGGTGAATCCAGCAGATCATTGGGCATCAAACACTTGACAAACAGATATAGTATAAACAGTCTGATTTGGGATACGTCCTGCATTTTACAGTATAGATAAAGTTAAAAGATTTATGACTCTTTATACAAAATTATATGGACAAAATACTAAATTGCCATTTGATCAGGAGGGTTCTGTGCATTTGCTACAGAGACTGACAATTGGGTTACAGAGAGGCAGAGGTGGGTGTTTGCTATGGAGCGTGACGATGGAGGGTACAGTTTGCTCCCTCATCTACCCTGCAGGGCACGTTAAGGGCAGCTGTCTGAGTTACATGGCAAAATCAATGAATTGCACGTCACATTAGTTTCCATACAGTGACCACAGCGAGCGATCGTCCTCTCAAAAGATAAACTATTTTCTGAGGTCTGTTTTTATCATAGGTGTTACTTAAAGGGTTAAATTCTGCAGGACTACACAGTCAAGCTCAACTATACTTATTCTCCATAATGTTTATTATGGATTAAGAGCAGTAATTCTGTTATTATTGCAACCGTAAAAAGATGACAACAACCTCTCGAATCATACGAAACATAGTTGATATGCTGTTTTCACACTGGAGGATCATCATTATGTGATGTTTTGGTTGGTTAGTCATCCCTTGACTGTTGCTCCTTTATTCAGTCACCCATACAGTAATGTAACAGTAGCTTATGTTTACCGTAACATACCAAAACAACTGTGTCAAACCTGCATAGAGACCTTCTTGTGGACATGTTGGGCCGTTCACACCATTCACATACACAGGTTTTCCCAGATTGTGACTCTAGCTTGATGTGTTAAAGGAATAGTTCAGGAACAGGAAATATGCTTACACGCTATAATGCCTATAATATTATTATTATTATATCATAATAATAAGAGTTAGATGAGAAGGCTACCACTCTCATGTCTGTAAGCTAACTATGGAGGCAGCAGACTGTTAGCTTAGCTCGGCATACGACAAAAAACAACAAATACGTCAATTTGTGGTTCCATCTATGTGATGGACTATTTACAGTTAAGCATGTTTTTACATTTGAGTTTAAACAAACTTGCAAAAAAAAGATTTATTAGTGAGTTTTAAAGGTGCTGCCTGGTAGACAGATGTTTTATTTTACTTTGCCGTAGCTGTTTCCTGTCTACTATCCAACCGCCTGCTGGCTTCAGCTTCATTGTTAGGTCTCAAACTCGTAACTCTTGGCAAGAAAGTGAATAAATGTATTTCCTAGAATGTCAGGGTTATTCATTTAACTGTTACTACCATGTATTTACTTACTAAACAGTAAAAGCAATCACGTTTCTGACTGATTATATGCTGTTCTTTGACAGCATTAAATGATCCTCTCATTATATCTCTAAAAAAGCCACTGGAACAAATAATTCACTGGAGATATTACTAAAATCAACCAAAAATTAGTCATCAACCATTTACTATGTATCTTGACTGATGAAACATTACATAACTCTGTTGTTTCATCTGCAAATAGTGATACATTGATGGTATTTTAAAGTACTTTTTATTCAGAACCAAATCTAAAGTCATTTGACATGTAGCTTTTAAAGATTTTTAAAAGTCACCTTCAGCAGTAGAGTATAGTAGTAGCTGTGTTGACATGCAGGCCTGCCAGAGCTCAAATTTACGGGTTATCAGCGAATAAAGTACTTGCATGAAAACCATGGCCTTGGACATGGTTCACCTTTGGAGCTGACATCACAGAGTTTTGATAAGACATATGCTACAAAATCAGAACTGAGCTTTAGGGAGAAAAGAAATACACTGATGAGTGAAATAGCTTCATTTGAATAAGATCAGAGGCTGAAAAACAATACAACATTATCAGAGTCAGTGTCACTTACACCATTTTCCACTCCACTGTGTGATTTATGATCACTACCAGCCCCAGTTATCTCTGCTATGGATTAGATTACAGATGCCATGCCTGTTTGTAAAGCTATTCCATTAAGTGACATTGAGAGAGCAGTTCATTGTATTATGTAGGAAACAGAATACTCAACAAACGTTCATCACTTCTTTTAGAGGACAAGCCCTCATGCAGCACACTGAAGTTACTTCCGCCCCAGGAAAAGGCCAGTTAGCCAGTGCAACACTGCATTCCACGTTGTGCGCTGACACCTAAATAGAGCCCATTTAGTGCTGATGATACGCGACCACCTGTTGCTGTTAGTGCAAGTCCTGATTTGGTGTGAATACAGCCCAACGCTTTTTGAGTAGAAGCTAGTTAGCCTAGTTTGTTAACTTCCACTTTCTGAGTGAAAAGCAAACTTAACAGCACAATGATACCTACCAAATGTTGAAGACTAATAGTACAGAATCTATGATGGCTTGTCGAAAAGGGGGAAAGAATATATTTTATCAATGTTCGTAGTCTATGGCATGATGTTCTCCGTGTGTCAGTAGCGCACCATGGAGGATCGGCAGCAAGTTTCCCAGCAGCGCCAGATCTTAGATGTCAACCATTTACAGGCCTTAAAGTCTTAAATGCCGCTTCCAAAAATATCTCCAAAAACTTTAGATATAGCTGCAGTATCAATGTAGCTCATGTTTCCTCTCACAAAACGGGAATTTAAATTTTAGTTCCACTTCCATAATGCTTACTAGGATCACCACAGTGGTGTTGAGCCACTGGAAATGAGTTTGTTCTCGGTCTGGTAGCCCGGCTTTCAGGGATCTGTCAAAGGAGATGAGACAAAGTTATTGAATTGTTCTGGTCTTCCAAGCAGAACTAATACATTCACTAGATTTTTGAGATACAATGTCAAAATATGAAACACAGATATGTGCAGTTATACATACATCTTATCAAAATGATAACAAGACGAGGTCACTATGTGGTGTTTGTGCAACACTTTAATGAAAATGAAATATATAAGTGCACCTTGCTGTAGTCTAGTCAAACACTTTGACCCTTGCATATCATCTCCCAGATAACCTTGAGGCCTGAGGGGGAGGTTGTGGCATCGATAGCCAAATAAATGAGAACAGGGTATCATGCGCCTGGAATACTTTGGGCGTGATTATTTTCCAGGCAATCATTCCGGCTCTCTCATTATCACTACTGTCAGTGAGGCTTATCTCTGCCTGCCTGCCTCGCCAGCCATGGCTCAGACACATCCTCCAAGCAACCACGACACATTGTTCTAACGAGGTTACAGCCCGAAGCAAAAGTGATTTGTTTCGTAGATGTTATTATGGTGGCCTTTTGGCTGGCCCCTTAATTTCATCAGTGAAGCACTATTAAACAGCAAAGGTCTTATGGGAAAATGGACCATGTTGAGGGACCTTTTGACATCCTCACAGTGGCAGTTGCATAACCCTGCATACCAGAGATAGCTGTGTTTTTAGAAGTGCACTATCACTCTATTCATTCACAATTTGAGCCTAATGTGTCTAGATTGAATTTGTTTTGATGCTTTGTTTGGATAAAAAGTGGCTCTTCATCCGTATCTTCAAAGATAATTACGTCTACGATTCTTCACACAAGCAGTTTTTAGGATGTTTTTGCTACATCACGTGTAGTTGCTTGCACTGACATGTCATTTGGGTTTGAAAGGATTAGCAAAGGTTGACTTCTAGTAGTTGATATTAATTGTCATGGGTACAAAGCCAATTAATTACCACTTTGCATTTGTGTAATGATCAAATCCATGCTTGTGGTGTTTGGAACTACCTCAATCATTCAAAATGCATTTATTTATTTATTTATTATTAAAAATCTCAATATTTTCAGCCCCTCTCAGATCCTCTGGTTCCAACAGCTCGGAGCGTAACGGCTGTAAGCAATACATGAAAAGGTTTTGGTGACACTCTGCACAGGAGCCTTAAAATTAAACTCACTCCTAGATTTTCTAGCTTGAGTTTAGCCTTAGTGTATTTAGCTTGATATTTAGCAGTTTCTCTCTCCAGTGATCAGTACTTCTGTTTTATTCTGGTTGAGCAATAAAAGGTTCTGTGACATCCAGGCCTTTATATATAAAATACAGTTAAGAAGTGCGTCAGTTGGCTCGGTGTCATCAGGAGGCATAGCATAGCTGTGGAAAGACATGCTGTGCCTCCTGATGACACTGCCCAGGGTTAATATGTAGAGTTTAAAATGCAACGGTCTTAAAATTGACCCTAATTTTAATCCTAAATTGATATCAGGTAACCTAATAGTTTTTGGCGGAGTGGTTATCTATAGAGACAAAAAAAATTCTTCCACAAAGATATGAGGTAAACCAGTTAAAAGCAGTTCCAGACAGGCCAACATGCTCACTTAATCTACAAGAATCTGGTGGTCCACAGTATCAAAAGCAGCACCAGAACTGAAGGCTTGTTGCTGTCACGATTTGTTCTGAAATCGTTTACTACATTTAGCAGGGCTGTCTCTGTGTTGTGATGTTTCCTGAAACATTTCTAATATAGTTGTTTGAGTTTAAAAAGGTGCTTAGCTGATTAAAAACTAGTTTCTCTAAAAATAATTTGCTTAAAAATGGGAGATTTGAAATTAGTCTAAAATTGCTGGGTGTTAAAAATATCCAGGTTCCCTTTCGTTAAAAGAGGTTTCACTGAAGCCCTTTTAAAATTAGTTGGGAAGACACCAAGCTGCAGGGAATGATTTACTATTGCAAGGACGTCTTCAGATACAGAATTAAAACTAGTTTTACAAAGGGAAGTTGGATTTGGGTCTGGGGCACAGGTGGAGGCAGTCTAAACAGCAGTCTGGGATTGTGAATGATGTTGTTTATCAGGTTTGACAAATATGCTTCCTGTGATGTTCGAGTGGCTTTGTTGTAATTTTTTTTCAGTGAGTATATTGTAATGTGTTACTAATTTAGTTTTTTGCAATCTGCGCTCAGCAATTCTGCAGTCTCTTTTTAGTTCCATGGTTTGACTGTTTTTCCATGGGGCAACCCTTTTCGTAGTTATTTTCTTGGTTTTAATTGGAGCGACTGCATCTAGCACTGTTCTCATTTTATGGTTAAAATCATTTACTAAGGCTTCACAGGATGACGCTAAGACATTATCTCTGTTCAAGTTCAAGTTCAAGTTTCAAGTTTAATTGTCATATGCAGAGTCAACTATACAATGAAATGTGCAGGATGAGAGTCGGTCTACTCAGCATTAATAAACACGATACGAAGACAAACAAAATATAAATATAGTAAATATGAGACAGAGAAACAAAACAAAATAGAAGATGCTAAAATTTAAAGTACAAAATATAAAA
>JAVQJF010003148.1:0-13203 GCA_036023855.1 Gadopsis marmoratus
GTTGGGTCTGTAGATATAGAGTTTGCTTGGACTTGCTCTATATTAACAAGTGCTATGAGATAACTTTGTTATGATATAGCGCTATATAAATAAAATTTGATTTGATTTGATTTGATAATAAGCGGATTGGTTGATAATAAATAAAAACAATTTCAAATATGTAGTTGCAGCCCTACGTGTTTTAATGAATAGTTTCAAATTGCATACTTCCCAGTTGCTTGTATCTGTGTTTCATTGTCACCAAGTGATGACTGCTTCAAAAAAATTTATTTGAATGCCATATTACCACACTCTACTAAATGACTTAGACTAAATGTGTTGTAGCAGCCCTGCTTTATTTTCTGTAAAGGATGACATCATCAAACAAGATCAAAGTGACCTCCATATAACACATTCCTTCTTCTTCTACTTTTACGGCGGTTGGCATCCAGCTTATTGGTGCATTACCGCCACTTTCTGCTCTGGAGTGTGGACCAGACAATAGACTTAATATCTGCATCCCTTAATAGTCCACACCACGCTCCTCCAGAGGAGCCAACAGCAACGTTACTTTTGCATTCAGCCATGCTAGCTGCTGCTGTACATAGTCATGATGTAAACACACCGCAATATCAGTAATGTCCTGCCATGATACATTTTTATCTCATAAAATATGCTACATTAATTATAGCTGGCAGGAACTTGCTGATATAGGCAACCCGAACGTGAATGCATGCTGGCAAATGTTGATAATTGTGTGCTTGTTGGTTGGGGAAGAAACCATATTGACTGGTAACATGAAATGAATTCCTTCTATAGACCATAATATGATTTGTTTTAATTAAAAAGGGAACGTTGTTGTGTTGGACATCAGTACCTGCTTACAAACTAACCAAAGGCTAAAGCAGCTTATTAGAGCTTATAAGTGGCAAGTAAAGAAAGACACCACAGAATGATCATATTTTTAACAACAGAGTAACATTAGAAAGATGAATGCTGTGTGTGCAAACTGCTCCTAACAGATGCTTGGTGAGCTCAATTCCCTGCAGGACAGTTCCAGATAGTTTTCCTGTAAGCAAGACACTGTTGGACCACAATGTAAACTTGTGGAGAGCAGTTAGGGAGGGATGGAGGAAGGAAGGGTGTGGGGAGGCAGAGAAAGAAACAGCCGTTCATGAGCTCGTCTGTGTCCGTCTGTGTGCGCTCGGCAGCTGCAGCTCTGCTCTGTCAACGGTAAGGAGGAGCCTTTATCAGTTACCGTCAATGCTCGTCTGTGCACTCTAAGCCCCCTCAGCCTACTCACAAGTATGCACTGGACACCCCACACTCACATGCAAATAGAGGTTTTTTTAATAAAAGATTTTTTAATTATTTTCAGATTCCTGAACGGATATACGTATATTAATACAATATATTAATAATTGGTGGACTTTAGACTTGACTATATAAAGTGCAACGTCAGCACTACTTTATGATTAAGTTAAGTTACACTTGTTTTAATGAATACAATTTTTAAAAAGCATTCATGACTTCTAAGTTTTAAAAACTACTTGTCAGTGTTGACTTGGGACTTAGTCCCACCTCTGTTAATAATAGTTTATAAAGTAATGATGATGCTGAAATAAAACTTGGAAAGGCTGACTGACATGTAATATGCATTGTTTTTGGAAATATGACTCATGATATACAGTCTCTAGAAATTTATTCAACTTTTTCCCCATGGTCTAGTTTTCAATAAGCAAACAAATATCACAATTAATCATAATATCAAATTGCAATAAGGACATTGAATCTTCAGTAATACATCAACCCAGTTGCTCGCGGTGTGGACATTGAGGAACACTCTTTCTCACCAGCTGGAATTCCCGGCGGCGGTCGTAGGCATTCTGAATTCCCTCGTCGGCCCACAGGGCCCGGATGGATGGCAGGTAGTGCTGGAAGACTTTATGCTCCACCATGCCATGACCGTGGGCCATGGCCGACCGGGTGTCAAACGCCATCACAGTGTCTCCGTGCCGCTTGTTGGATGGGTTGCCCCATGGGATGTGTAGCTTCTCTCGAGCATCCACCAACACTCGAATACCTACAGCAGGAGAGAAACACATGATGATCAATTTATTTACGGATCCCATTACAGCCTGTTCTTTTACAAAAATAGAATTGCACAAAAACATTTGTTTGCACTGGATAGGCATCATAGGAGCTCTGTCTTTACCAAAATTCTGTTGATTCAATGCTATCCTGATGGTGGTGGGCTTACATGACCAACAATCTGCACAACCATAGCAAATCACTCGACAGTCGCATCACATTCATAGGGCATCACAGTACCTGCTTACAAACTAACCAAAGGCTAAAGCAGCTTATTAGAGGTTTACTGCATGGTTTCTCATTCTTCTCTTGTCCATGACCCCAGGAATTAGACATCAGCTCATGTCACATGAGAGGTTTTAAAAATTTAATACGTAAAAATTATGAGTTTCTTGCCAAAGCCATAAGTAAATTAAACAAACACATATAAAAAGGAGTAAAATCACCACAACACTGACAACAATCTAGATCAGTCTAGTTCTGCATCAACAACACTTAATACTGTAAACACCCATTGGATCGGGTGGGATAAGAGAAAACAATGGAACATAATGCCTGAATCGTGCGTACGCACAAATTTGATCTTAAACTGTGTCTTCATTAATACTTGCATACTTCCTGCTTGTTCTTAGGTAAGATCAAAATTTAAGAGTGCCCAAGACTAAGCCAATATGCACAAAAGTCGACTTGTGTTTTGTGCTGTGAAATTATTGATGATGATGAAAAATCAATATGCTTTAAGAAAACAGGAGAAATGCTCTACAATTATTTATTCAATTAATAATTTTAAATGTTTACAAATGATGATTAGGTCTATCCTCAACAACAACAAAATTAGACCAATATCTCCACACACACACCAGGTTAACACAACAGTACATTCAGTTTTCATATACTACCACAGCAGACGCAGATAAAAAGGAATTCTTATGCCATCGTTGGACTATCTAATACTATTGGAGCATCGTCTGCACTCATGTGGGCATTGAGGCACCATGTCCAAATCTGTTCCACAATAGAAATCAATTCCATTCAATCAACGTCCAAACAATGTGTAATGCACAGAATCACATCTTTAATGGGGTGGTCCGCTGACCGTATGTGGTTGGTTCAAGGTGCTCCTGGAGATGGGTGGCTTATTGGTAAGTGTTATAATATAGATGTTTAATAAATCCAACTTTTAACTTAGGTGATGAGGGCTATCTGCTACTACCCTGGTTTATGACACCACTTACTAATCTTCACACCCAGGAGGTGCCCTGTATCCAGAAACTGATACGCACTTGCTCATTGGTGTATGCAGAAAGGACAGTGGATATGCCTAGACACAGCAGGTGGCAAATGTTTATACACACCAAAAAGTGTGCAAAATAACCATGTCCCGCTTGGTATTGCACAATATTGCAATGGACAAAGACAGCCCAAGGACAACATGGTGCACCCCCACCCTCCACCAGCTGACCTATGTATGTACATAGGTTGATGGTTTTGTGCCTTTTTGTGCTTTCTTTCCTTTTAGTTGACCTTAGGTAGTATTTAATTTCCCCTTTCTTCTGTCTAAGTTTAACATTATCTGTCAACTGTCAGTGGCTCATTGGTTTGTGATTTGCAAACAGGACCTTAAGTCTGCTGCCCTTATATGGGTTTATTGGGGCTTTTCTCTATGCTGATATCAAACTGCCTGACACGCGCATCCAATTTAAGATCAAATGCAATTCATCAACATACTCAGTTGGATAAGAGCAGACTGAGTTGTCAGTGCACTTTGGATTGTGCGAAGGACTTTCTTATTTTCCTCTTATTACTTTGTGCAAGAAAAAAATCTAAGAGAAAGATTTACATTCATGCATGAGGCCCAATGATACTGTAAAGAAAAGCAGGAGAAGCTGAGCATAGTGCTGTTCACACCTCTGTGCAGTGAAAGCATCAAAGTCAATCATAACCAGTCATAATAAAAATATTGGTAAAAAGATGCACACAAAAAAGGATAAAGAAATAAATAGACTAATTGTCCAATGTTCTGGGATTGGCTCCAGCCCCACGCGACCCTTCGGGATAAGCGGTATGGATAATGAATGAATGAATGAATGAATGAATGAAATAAATAGACTGCAGGCTAACACTGAAATGTGATTATTGTAACCTTTGTAAAGGAGGATTTATTGCAGGACTGTTGCATTATACTGCATTAGTTACAGCTAGACCCACCTAGTAAACTGGTTAATAAGTGTACTTTTCTTTTGTTAACAGACAACTGAACAAGTTTATAAAACAGTGGGTGATGATACCTGTGTATCTGTAAATCTGTGCGATTCAGCTCGGCAGGTGATTGGCCACACACTACATTCCTCACGAAAGGAAAGAAGTGTATGCAAGTTGGGAAAATTTGAGACAGATAGTTCAATCTGTCAGCATATAAAAATGGCAGACACGCCTCTGTACAAATATTTAGCCAAAATATATATCCCGGATACGGGTGCTGCCATCTTATGCTGGTGACGTAATTTGGAGCCTACGCAGTAGTGGTAGAGGTTCCGCCCATACACCTGCCAGGACCAATCGCAAGCACACTCACAGTTCAAATGAATCCCCCTTTTTATAGAATCAAATAATGAATTAAAACCAAACTTATCAGAAAAACTAACACTTGAACAAACATCAGTGTTTGACAGAAACTATCTTTGAGAAAATTTTATTTGACATTACTTAGATTTTTCAGTTAGGCCCATGTCCCATCTGCTAAAGTGAAAGGGGTGGGGTTTATGATCTATATTGCAATCAGCCACCAGGGGGGCGATTCAGATGATTTTGCTTCACGTTTGGGGAGATGTCATGTCAACTTTATGTATATAGTCTATGGTTCAAACACAAGCCCCCAGTTAGTGTGCTGGGCTTTGATGTCAATTTGACATAGTGGCCAAACTAATTACAACATCCAGGTCCATCATATGATGCACACTCGCCCTAAGAGACTTTTCCCCATAGACTTACATTGTGAAATCAACGTCCGTAAATCACCGGTTAATTTCCCAGTATAGCCCTTATTTAAATCATTATGTCCTAAAAATTGCAAAATGCATAAATGCACTGCTCATGTGAGTGAGGATGAGACCGAGTGGTTGAGAGGAAATGCTAGTGCACTTGCTCTATGGGTCATCATGTGGACGAGCCGGGTCATTTTTTTATGCAAAATGCAAGTTTCATAGGAATTGCCGGGGACCCACCTCCAATGTTGTATCCAGTTCTCTTTATACATCCATGGTCTATGGTCACAATGAGGTGGTGATGTGTGAGAAAGAAAAATAAACTTGCCATTCCTCCACTGCAGGTTACATGACCACAGGCAGTAGTTAGTTTAAGTATCAATAGACAAGCAGGTGTCAGCCAACAGAGTCTAAATCAAGTTGGGAGCACTTCCACTTCCACTAACCAATTGCCTGGAGGAAACCCTGAATACGGTATTATAGTATGACACTTCTGTTAAACTAAATGCAGTTGAAATCTTTATTCAGCCCTGACAGGAGTGCTGAAAGAACCCTGAAGACAAAGCCGTTGACATGTCAACATATCACTGCAGTCACTACAGCCATACATTTAATCCATTCATTCATTTCATTCATTAACCAGACTGCTTATCCGGAAGGGTCGCATTTAATCCAGTCAACAGCAAACGCCAAGAAAAAGATCCTTTTGGACGAACAGAAGGTAGTGAGCAAACGTGAGCAGTGTACTGAGGCAGTGAGTTTACATTACATTGCTCTGTGAACTCTGCATCACCCCTTCTAACAAGCCTGCCCAGACAATGTTATGTTCCTTGGCTGTCCCCAACACACTAGTTAATCCAGCTGTCTGCAGTGAGTGTGTGTGTGTGTGTGTGTGTGTGTGTGTGTGTGTGTGTGTGTGTGTGTGTGTGTGGGTGTGTGTGTGTGTGTGAGAGAGTGTGAAAGAGAGAGCTGGCAGCCCAAAGATGAGTGTGTTGAGTCTGTCTACATCTCTTCAGTTCCTGTGCTGGAAGATGCAACTTTGGTTAACTTTCTTGTCTTTGCTTTGGACAGGAAACAAGGACATAATGCCAGACCTAACCAATACTGTACACGACATACGCTCACATGATTAGCAGCTTAGGCTTTAAATAGGGAGAACCAAGAAGATGCCACTAGATTATGATTCACATATTTTAAATTAATAAAACATTTGTGCATTTTAAAAAGACAACAATTCAAGCACTTTTCTATGTACCTAAACCAAGATTTTCCAGATTCTCGAAGCTTTTATCACATCTAACATGTTACTATAAATGTAATTGAGAAAAATAAAGTTTACAGGATTACTTTATGCCAACAGCAATCACTTGAGGACAGGATTGTTTCATTTGAAATAAAATAATAAAAGATTTTTGGTTTACATGAGTGATTGTGTAGATGATGAAACATCAGATTATGTTGAAAATATTTCAAGGAGTACACTCAAATTCAAGCATATTTCTAACCATGAAAACTTAAAGGTTAAAATTAAGCATTTTCCAAAATGTCAAGACATTGTACAGACCCTGTTATTACTATGTATGTATTATTTTGAATTCTTTTAGTAGGCTGATCATCTAAAATACATTTAGATGCTCTGTTTCCTTCTGACAGAAAGCTTCTTACTCTGTGCAATTATTTTAATTTGTAAGTTATAATTATTATTATTTTACTAATATTTAATTACGTGTTTCAGCTCAAAGATGAGGAATAGGGCCACCTACAGTTTTCAAAACAGCCTCTGTCACCTACATGCACCAAATCTGGTATGATATGTATGTCCAGACTTAGAAAGCCTATTGGACCCCTACCATACACCCAACAGGAAGTCAGTTATATTACATAAACCTTGAATTTTTTGTGCATTTTATGCCATTTGAGAGGGCCGTACTTTGACAAACTCGTCCTACAGATTTTATGGGATCGACTTCAAATTTGGCCTGTGCCATAAAGACATAAGATATATTTTATGATCCCCCCAGGCTGAAGCCATCTACAGCATAACATTATTCTATGGCTATGCAGCCCCATATGCAACAACCTGTGATGCTCTGTGCGTTCTGACACCTTTCCATCAGAACCAGCGTTAACTTTTTCAGCAGTTTGAGCTACAGAAGCTCTTTTGTTGGATCGGACCACACAGGCCAGCTTTTGCTCCCCACGTGCATCAGTGAGCCTTGGCCACCCATGACCCTGTCGCCGATTCACTGGTTTGCTGACCTTGGACCACTTTTGGTAGGTACTGACCACTGCAGACAGGGAACCCCCACAAGAGCTGCAGTGTTGGAGATGCTCTGACCCAGACGTCTGGAATCCCAATTTGGCCCTTGTCCCATCTTTACGCTTGCCCATTTTTCCTGCTTCAACATATCAACTTGGAGGAGAAAATGTTCACTTGCTGTCTAATATATCCACCCCACTGACAGGTGCCATGGTAACCAGATAATCAATATTACCACCTGTCAGTGGTCATAAAGTTATGGCTGATCGGTGTATTTGCTATTTTTCATCCACAGTCACGGTGCCACCTAGTGAAAGCAGGAAATTACATTTATAGTCTGACATGCTGCTCTTACTGGGTTGAGCAGAACAATGTAAAATTTGGCCAGTAAAGCTTGATAGAAGACAGTGATGATACCTCACTGTGAAGACTAAGTTTCATATATGTAATACACAACTCAAAAAAATTAAAGGAACACTTTTTAAGCAGAGTCAGTTAAGTAGCAGAGGGGGTTGTTAATCAGTTTCAGCTGGTGTTTGGTGTTAATGAAATTAACAACAGGTGCACTAGAGGGCTAACAATGAGACGACCCCCAAAATCAGGACTGGTTTTACAGGTGGAGGCCACTGACATTTTTTTTCCTCCTCATCTTTTCTCACTGTTTTCACTAGTTTTGCATTTGGCTAGGGTCAGTGTCACTACTGGTAGCATGAGGCGATACCTGGACCCTACAGAGGTTGCACAGGCAGTCCAACTCCTCCAGGATGGCACACCAATATGTTTCATTGCCAGAAGGTTTGTGTGTGTGTTTGCTGTGTCTCCCAGCACAGTCTCAAGAGCATGGAGGAGATTCCAGGAGGACAGGCAGTTACTCTAGCAGAGCTAGACAGGGCCGTAGATTCATCCTTAACCTAGCAGCAGGACCTTTGTGCAAGGAGGAACAGGATGAGCACTGCCAGAGCCCTACAAAATAACCTCCAGCAGGCCACTGGTGTGAAGGTCTCTGACCAAACAATCAGAAACAGACTTCATGAGGGTGGCCTGCGGGCCCGACGTCCCCTGTGCTCACTGCCCGGCACCGTGGAGCTCGATTGGCATTTGCCATAGAACACCAGAATTAGCAGGTCCGCCACTGGCGCCCTGTACTTTCCACAGATGAGAGCAGGTTCACCCTCAGCACATGTGACAGACGTGAAAGGGTCTGGAGAAGCTGTCGAGAATGTTATGCTGCCTGTAACATCATTCAGCATGGTTTGGTGGTGGGTCAGTGATGGTCTGGGGAGACTGCCATTAGGTATTGGGATGAAGTCGTTGGACCCATTGTCAGACCCTACGCTGATCCAGATCTGGGAGGAGATACCCCAGGACACCATCCGTCGTCTCATTAGGAGCATGCCCCGATGTTGTCAGGCATGCATACAAGCACGTGGGGGCCATACAAACTACTGAGTACTATTTTGAGTTGCTGCAATGACATTTCAGCAAAATGGACTAGCCTGCCACATCATTTTTTCACTTTGATTTTTAGGTTGTCTTTGAATTCAGCCCTTTGTAGGTTGATAATTTTCATTTCCATCAAATGATGTAGTTCCTAACACATTAACCAGTCCATATCAGTATAGATATCCAGCAAGCTCATATGTGTATATATATATATATATATATATATACCTGTTTATTTTTATTTGACAAGCTGCAAACTCATGCCGTCGTATGTCATAAAACACAGACCATCCTATTAACTATTCCATGCCTGTTTTTTGTAGGGTATACTGGCCGCTGTTTGTCCTGATTTTCTACATATTGAGCCCCATCCCGACCTTCATATCCAGACGCCTCAGTGATGACGACTCCTCCAGCAATGCATGCAGAGAGCTGGCCTACTTCTTAACAACTGGCATCGTGGTATCCTCGTTTGGGCTTCCTATTGTGCTAGCTCGCATCATGATAGTGAGTTCTCTCTACCCATGTTGAAATATTTTGGAAGTTGATTTCCATATGGTAAACACAGCCACTGCCATTGGCTTGTATTTGTTTGTGTTGATACGTTCATGCTGTCTGCACCATATCAGCTGTTAGTATATTTCTCTTGCACAGTATCTTGAGAGACGTACACTACACACTGGACACTGAAAGCCAAGAAGTCTATGGATTTGATTCAGCATGAATATTTTTTTTTTCCTTGACAGATCAAGTGGGGTGCCTGCGGTCTGGTGATGACAGGCAACGCTGTCATCTTCCTCACCATCCTTGGCTTTTTTGTCGTGTTTGGCAGTGGGGACGACTTCAGCTGGGAGCAGTGGTAGAGTGCCTACAGACAGAAGGATGGATGGATGGATGGATGGATGGATGGGTAGGTGGATATTTGAATGGATAGACTGCAGACTGAGGGGCACATGTGTCCTGCATTCAGTGGAGTATGATGCTCATGTACAATATAGGCTGCAAAATGTCAATTTTACTGGGCATGTTGAGGCTGTTTTTTTATGTTAGGGGGTATTGGAGTTGGAGACAACACTGTACCCTATTAATGTGCCTTATGTCTGGGACCAGAGAGACCCTGCCGCCTATACCCCTCTTTTGCTGTAACCCCATCACTATCCACCGTAGCCTGTGTATTTTAGCTTGTCTCGCCTTTGTTTCAACACTTAAAATAACCCTACTCATTGCAGCTGCCTGCTGTTTCATTATGCTTCAGTTAATGATTATCATAAAGGAATCCTAAAGAGTAACTATATTGTAATGTATACTGCAATGCTCACTGCATTATTGTTCAAGGGGGAGGTGGCTAAGCTGAATTATGGCTTGCTTATTATGAGCAGTTTTGCTGTTTAAGGTGTAAAGGCAGGGCAGGTTATTGTAATCCATGCTATCTGACAACTAGTTGTAGGACTCCTCATCAGGTAAATATATATTTGTATGGAAGTGATGTGTTTGTTTTCATTTTGCTACAAGACCTTAAAGCCTTACTTTTTGTTCTGGTGCAATTGTTTACATTCTCACCAAAGATAATTTCATATATTGCAAAATTGGAGCACATTCACCACTGAACTGTTTCTTTTGAGCTGCGCTGTGCAGCAATATGATCCTCGACCGCAAGCTGAGAAAGCACCATTTAGTGAATGTCCTACATCTAAGTGTCTATATGTTCAGTCATCGTGTGAATAAGCCAGAGAAAGTACCCACACCCATTTGATTTTCCTGCAGATGACAAAGAAATTCACATTATTAATATTATTATATCTTATTTTTACATGTTAATACAGCACATGTATTGTTTTTTTAGGACAAGTGGTTTTTGTCCTAAAGGGGTCAGGCTTCACCTGCAAATCCATTCACAAGTGCCTGCCATTCACGGTGTATATTTTGATTAATAGAGAAATCACTGTGATTCAGGTTTGAGTCCGGTTTTTTGTGTTTCATCATCAGGGGCCATTTAAGTCTGTAATTGTAAATCAATATTACATCCTCACGTTCTATTTGATCCTTGTCAAGGAGGTTCTGAAGTTTGCATCATTAGCCCATTTCATAGAGACTAAATCAGAAAATTCTAGTTAGTGCCGTATATCATTTCTGATTTCCTGATACCTTTACTGCTTTACAAGGGAAAATATTATACTGTATCTTTCACAACTGACATGAACAATAAAGAAGGTTTGCTCTTTCTATTGTGACTCCCATTTCCACACTTGGAAAACACTAACGAGTGCCGAAGAGCTCTAAAAGGTTATTTTATAAGCTCTGACTGCATTTTGTTTTCGAACATTGATTAAAACTCTCTGTATAAAAAAAAAAAGTACGGACTCTGTCTTTACTGCTGATGAAGTGAATCTTACAGTGGTTGGTGAAGTGGGTGGAGAGCTTGATTTGACTTGCCTCTGTGGAGTGGCGATGGACGATGCATTTCAAACAGACACCTGCACACGATTTATACAGTGCAGCAGCAATAGTGACCTCTGTAATAACCTCCCACGAAACACAGACTGGGAAAGAAGGATAGGTGATGTGTTGGGGGTAGATACATTTCTGCCTGGCCAGCCTTTGCGAGCAAAACAGGCCTGACTGACAGAAATGCAGGTGTGAACAGCTGCTAAATAATTGAGGTATTTTGCAATATTCAACAAGCAGCAGTTAAAACACCTCCATGTTTTGCTTAGTGGCCAACATCTTTCCGCCTACCTGTCTGTTTTCCTCTCTCCAAGCACACGAAAGTCAATATTAAATACAGATCCACAACATTGCCAGTTATGAGAATTGCTGCACAACAAAAGAATGATGAAAGACATTATCTATTCAGGGCTAAACGGGATGTGATAGAAATCAGCCATGCAGCTGCATACAACTTGAGTGGTTTAATTTCATTCTCTGTTCACCTGTGTCAGGGTACTGAGGCGGCCTCACCAATTTGCATGTTAAGCTGAGTGCATTTCCGCCACAAACAAAAGAGACCTGCACTCTGCAAATTAATTCTTATTTCCATTAAAAATAACAACACCTGCGTTTCCCACCTCTAGTGATTGCATTTTACAAGGGGAAGGCACAGCATGTATGGACTGACATCTCACAGGAAGGGTAGCAGCGCCTCCAGCACTCATGAAGCTTTGCAAAGGTGTGTGTGTGCAATGCATCTATGCTGCATTTAAAGTTATTGGTTGTGTCAAAGGAGTTGGCATATCAAAGATTAAAGGAAGACTGGCAGCTAAAAGTTGGTCTCTGGAGGTTGATAAAATTCCCAGAAACCATTAAAATAGCTACACGAGGGCCAGACATGCCGCTGTATGAAACATGACATGTAGATTTAGTGCCAATAGGCTGTTGGATGTCTGCAGACATTGTTCTGATGCTGGGACGTCAACATGATGAACAGGGTCAAGTACATCTGTGTGGAACATTGCCACAGGAAGGGGTGACACAGCCACATCTACACTCCTGGCCCAGTATGTGCAAGAAGAGGTCCATCAGAACCAGGTAGAGACCTTAAAGTGCCTTTGGATCAAGACGAGTCATCTGTTAACTACATATTTCATGAAGAAAAGCTGGTAATCAATCAACCCCAGCTCAGTTACTTAGGTATGACTGATGCTGAAAGAAACACCCACTGCCCCTTGCTTACACAACTGACACAGACCATGTGAATCAGAAGCTGTACTATCTCCCAAAACCCAGAACACGAGTGTCTGCTGAGTGTGAAACTGCTATAAAAAGTCATACTGCATTTATACTCAATGTAATCTGAGTGAGACCCATGGAGAAGAAAAATAAGATGAAGGTAAAGATGGAGATGAAGAACGAGGAAGAGCCCAGGGACACCCATTCATCTCTGTTCCAGGACAGCTGTTGCCTGGCAACAGCCAAGGCATCAAATTATTCTAAAAGACTGCCTAGTCTGGCCTTGAACACAACACAATGCAAAACAGTTTAGAGCAGCAAAACACAGTGCAACAGCAACACAGCATGTTATGTTGTTGTTGTGCTGTAATATACAGCGAGTTGCAACTAGTCGAACAAAGAACTGAATAATGTAACAGTGCAACACACAAGCAATCCAATGGAATGCAATCAGTGTGTGAAATACTCCATGGCAATTGGGCGGGGTCTCATGGCATGGCCGGTAAAAAACTAAAAACACACACATATATACAGGGGCGGCTGGTATCAATGGGCTAGCAGGGCTCAGCCCTCCCTGTCCTTTACAATAAATATAATAAAATAATTGTAAAAAACCTTAAAACAGATCGTCTTGAATTTTGGTGGTACCTAGAGGAGCAACAGAACCAAATAGTCACAAGAAAAACGGAGGAAATAGAAAGAAAAACGCAGGATATATTGAAATGGGCTTATTTTTTACAGCCCCAACTCAGCGGCATCAGCGTCCAATCAGATTCGTGT
>JAVQJF010003152.1:0-17190 GCA_036023855.1 Gadopsis marmoratus
GCACCTTTCTACCATAAAGACGAGGAACAGACTAGTGTCGGTGGCCGTTCTCTGCACGCTACAGCTGCAGTGTGTAGATCTGTTTCTGCAGAAATGTAAATAAACTTATACTAATATAATATTAATAATATTAAGCTATGTGTTTTCAAATTTCAGATTGTCAAATCATGTTTTTGAGGACATGCATTCTTGTGGCGGTGATGACGTGTGGTCTGCATTAAACGTTATGGTGTTTCTGATAAAGTCTTTCTTCCACCATCTGATCTCAGCCAGTCTACATAACAGTTCTAACACCGTTATACTGTTGGTCCTGCTAACCAACTGACTCCATGGCAACTTTAAGCTCCTTGTTTACATCCCAAAACAACGTGGGGACTGTAGCAGCAAAACTCAGTGTACGATTATGGGGGTTGTTGGCTGGAAAGAAAAAATCTGGCAACTTCCACTGTATCATCACAAGTATCATCAGGTCTGGATCCCAAAGCAGCCTGATGAAGGCAGAGAGCCAGCACACGTTTTCACTACTGTTTGTTTCTGTGACAGCACTTTAAAATCCTCTGGCTTAACTGATACACTTTGTCCATGTAACTGACCTAATGAAGTGATGTATTTACTGTCAGGGGTTGGAGGATGTGGACGTGCAGGGAGTAATGCTGGTCAATACTGCAGAGTGGTCCAAGAAACAGTTATTCTTCGTCTGTTTCCACAGCGTGTGGCGGCTTCATCCAGCTGAATGATAATGATCCTCCAGGCTACATCACTTCACCCAACTATCCTCAGAACTACCCCCAGAACATTGACTGCATCTGGGTCATAACTGTGCCCAACGGGGAAGCTGTCCAAATCGACTTTGAGGATGAATTCTACATTGAGCCCACCAGCAGGTACAGCTGCTTCTTTCTCTTCAGGCTTTTACATTTGCAGCTTCAGCCGCTGAGATCGAGGGGTTTTCTTTCACATCAGGGCTTCATGACAGACACTGTGACATCCTATTTGTGTCCAGCTGTGTTGTCCTTGTATGTCTGTTTCTAAATACTTCTGTGTAACATTGAGAACAACATCCTGGTCTTGGTCCACATACATGGACTAAGCTGGTTCCGACTCTGAATCCAGGTTTTCAGACATTCCTTCTTGTGTCTTTCAGCTGTGTGTTCGACTACTTGGAGCTGCGTGATGGCTCCACTTCCAGCTCTGGCTTAGTTTCCCGTCTCTGCGGCAACACCCGACCGTCTACCCAGCATTCAACGGGCTCCTCCATGCTGCTCAGGTTTCGCACCGACAACAGCATCACGCACAAAGGCTTCAAGGCAAAGTACTCCATAGGTAGGCAGTCACAGTCGCCACACACAATCGGAAGAGCATTTTCCATATCCAGGGCTGGGATTTGGGATATGGATTCAGTTCTAATTATGACATAGTTAGCAAAAAGCACATTCTACACAGAAACAGGCCATTTGAGCCACAGTGTCGATCTCAGACTCTGCTGTGTTTGAAAATGCTGCCACTGTTTCCTTTTGTGATACTGTCACTGGATGGTGTCAAAGAAAGAGGACATTGACTTCAGGCTTTAGGGTGCACTCATGATTCTCTCTCCACACAGCAATATGTGGAGGTATCTACGTAGGTCAGAGGGGTACGATCCACAGCCCTGGCTTCCCAGGATCCAACTATCCTGACAGCTCCAGCTGTGAGTGGTACCTGGAGGGGCCCACAGGGCACTACCTCACCCTCAGCTATGGGAGCTTCAGCCTACAGAGCGACCCAGAATGCTCTGCTGACTACGTGGAGATCAGAGAGTACAATGCCTCAGGTGAGAAAACGACAGGATGGGTTCAGCTACTGGGTGAGCAAAAACTGAAGGGCTTATCCCAAAGCCATGGTTCATATGGTGCACAGACACAAGGAAAACAGCAGGACTGGAGTTTCTGGTGAATAAACACGATCAACCGAGGTGCAAATCACAGACGCAGTATTAGATAAACCTCCTGTGCTGTGTGCAGGGCGCCTGCTGGGCCGACACTGCGGCAGCAACCTTCCGGCTAACATGGACACGTCGGACAGTTTTGCCTACGTCAGGTTTGTCAGTGACGCCAGCGGAGATGCAGCCGGCTTCAGTCTGTCGTTTGAAGCCAGCGTTGAAGGTACGATCATTTTCCTAAGTTTATTAGAAAAGGACAGTTTGTTGCAGGAAGTGTAAACGTGCTGTATGTGCATGTTGTCACCAGAGACGGCGGCTTCTTAAACTCACTACAATGAAAAACACTGGTCATAAGTTAGCGTCTTCTACAGCACTTCATATAAACTTTGAAGGCTTCATTATTTAGTCGTTCAGCTCCCTTCAGGTTTAACTTATCCATGATATCCATCCAGGCTGTTGTCTGGCGCCGTCCTCCCTGGGTGCAGCTCGCCTCTCGACTGACCCACCACCCTCTTTGACTTTGTGATCGTTTGCTCAAGGTCACCAAAGAGATGATTACATCTTTAACAATGTGCCTCTGGAGCATTAACTTTATTTCTCTTTGCTCACAGTTTCCACTTTGCTAGGACATTTTCACCTGGTATTAACATGCATCTGGGTTTTCTACCTTAAAACACATGTTAACGCAGGTGTAGATGGTGGAGATTTACTCATCCAGACCACAGCTGGAGGGGAAAGCTACAGATGAAGCTGTCGTTACAGTAGCTAATGAAAGCCCAGCGACATGTCCAGTCACACATGTGCAGTTAGGTGACTGCTGTGCTCTCAGCTGGCAACACGAACATCACTGTAAACCTTAACCTTCGTGTCCTTAATAACATGACCACTGTAATGATTTGCTGCGTTGCTCCATTTCACATCATGGTAAACTGAAAACCTTTGAATTGTCGTTGTTACGGACAGAAAAAGCAAAGTGAAGCTGCTCTGGTGACTTGTGATGACAGATATATTTAATATACAGGGTTCATTATGTTTTCCAGGTTAGTAACATGCTTGAATTCTGATGGACTCCTGGATTTTCAACATAATTTGTTCATATGAACCAAAAGTATTTTAATATGTCAAATGAAATGATTACGTCATCATATTTGTTTGTTGTCTCCTGGCATTTATAGTCACAATTAAAGGCTTCCAGAGTTTTTGTTTAGGTTGTTTGAAAGTGCATGAAAAGTGCTTGGATTTGTAATATGTATATTGTTTACTGTCCCAATATCTGCTGTGATAAACCTTTACTCTTTACTTCAGCTTCATTCACGTAGTAACATGTTACTTCTCCATCTGCAGCCTGTGGAGGAGAGCTGAACGCTGCCTCAGGCACCATCTCCTCCCCCAACTACCCCAACTTGTACCCACACAACCGGGTGTGTCGCTGGGAGCTGGTGGTGTCACCGGACCGCCGGGTCACACTCACCATCAGTGACCTGCGGCTGGAAGATACAGGCGCTTCCTGCGTATACGACTACGTTGATGTGAGTCCCTTCCTGACAACATTTCCTTATGTTTCATCACTATTCTACTCATTTACGTTCTTATTTAGCCAAGATGAAGTTGGTCACCACAGGAATTTAATCTGAAGCAGCAATTTATTTGTTCTTGCTTTTCACACCACAAATGGATTCTGTTCGTCTCAGATGTATTCAGACGGTGGCAGATATCTCACAAGCCAAAGTATCAGCCTGCTCAGACACCACTCGCTGTCAGTGGGGAAGTGAATAAATGACCAAACAGCACTTTGAGGCAGGAAACATGACTTTGGTTGGTGTTTCATCACCCACACAAATGAAAGTTCTAAATAAAAATCTCCATAATCAGTGACCTGATCAAGTGCTGATGTTTTAGTTGGACTTGCTGATTGAAACCAAAGTGTCTGACTGTCTGACTCATCACTGCATCTTAAGGTTCTGTACAGACCTCTTTGTGTACAAATCACAGTTACACTGTTAGAACTTCAGTGGAAGACCTGATCCTGGACCCAGTACCCCTGTGTCTTCTAGGTACTGAACGGGTTGGCGGACAATGCCCCGAACCTGCAGCGATTCTGTGGTACAGTACCAGCAGGAACCCAGGTGCGCTCCTCCGGCAACACCATGAGCGTTGTGTTCCACTCCGACGGTTCGGTGTCCAATGGCGGCTTCCTGGCCTCTTACTCCTCTGAGGAGCCTGCAGGTGAGAACTAAAACTGGACTCCTGCCAACATTCTAACACGGTTAAGATAATCTACGAATTTAACCAGCGCTGCATATCATCCATCCTCTGTGACGAGCTCTGACAGACATCTCAGTGATGTGCCATCATATTATATTTTACATCCCATACTATATTACACTATGTTATGTTACATGACTGTTGTAGGCTGCTGCCGTAGCTGCATCATATTAGTGGTACTTTGCTGACACCATATGTTTCTGCTGACTTAATTTCTCTTACATAGTTTAATGTAGTACTTGTAATTATTTCTTGTTAAATGGTTTGTATTCCTCTGTGGGGATCAGTACGTTCTTCTCATGTCTTACACTTTTCCATGTGGTGAGTGTTATGGTATGTCAGAGAGTTGCACTTACTGATGCTGAGACTGTAGAAACGTATGTATATTACACTGTAAAGGGTACAGCAACTAAACCTTTCACATTTCTTTCCTTAAAAAGTAATAGTCTCAGCTAATATACAGACAATACTGTGTACTGGTATATCTATGTAGCTTCAGCTTCCAGTTTTCACTATTCCTTGTCTTTCTTCACATCATCTTAACTATGTCACAAGTCTTCAGGAGTCCACTGTCTTCCTGTTAAACCAACCCAGGAGAACTGGTGAGGTGGTGGCTCTGCTTCATTCTTTGGCCTGTGAAGCCACATGAAGCCCTTTGCTCTCAGATTAAGGGTCTGAGTTTATTAGTGTGCAGGTCTCCCAAACACACTCAGCTGTCAGGTAATTAACTACAACTAACGCAGTCTGAGACATCAGCCCTGCAACAAATCCTGCACGAAGGTTCTGACTTTGAGTTTTCGTGGAAACATGATTGGAGAGGCCTTTATGGTCTGTATAGGATGTAGATTGAACTGCACTGTGTTATTCAGAGGGCTGTTTCTAATATGTGCTCCTCCTCCCTGATTGTGCCCCGACATTTTCATGTCGCCTTCTGTTAGAGTGTGGTGGAGTCCTGAACAACCCAGCTGGAGGGAACTTCACCTCCCCTGGGTACCTGGCGTCCAACTACAGCAACAACCTCAACTGTGAGTGGCTGATCCAGAACCCACAGCACATCAATTCCTCTATTGTGGTGCTGATAGAAGACCTGCACCTGGAGAACCACCAGACCTGTGAGTCAGACTACCTCCAGTTCCGCTTAGGTGAGTCCCACACAGAGAGCACCGGCTCTACGGTGCACTGAGGATATCCGACATCTCTTTAAACTTTAATATCTTTGTTGTACATTATTAGTTACGTTTTTTTGAACTATTAATTGGGTCTCCTTCAAGACCATAAAAATAACTGTTGTGTATTTTTGTAGTTTGTATTTCCTTTAGAGATTTTCTGAGCTGATCTTTAGGCTCAATAATGGGTCTGATAGCGTCTCGGTCGCCCCAATTTAACTTTAGTTTCAGAAAGTGAACGTTTTTGGTAGTTTGTCACCTTGGAATTATAAGGTTCTATCTGACATTTTTGTCAACATATTCTTATTATGTGAAAACTTACTAACATTCTGTCAGGTGTTTTTTTAAGTTGTTTGCATTTTTTGACTTTTTATTTAGAAACAGAAAGGTTCTATCTCCAAAGTCAAACTTGGTTCTATAAGGTTCTACTTGAGAGCCAATCAGCATTTCAAAAGCACAGAACTCATGTGGCTGCTATATCCAGGAGACACTTCCCCCCCTAATGTCTGAAAGGGGGAAATTTGATGCCCTCAAAAAAAGTCATCCGTGCTGTAAACATGTGCACGTAGACCTTTCTGCTAACAGAGATAACGGAGGCAAACAGAAAGTGGACTCGTGGCTTTGCAGCAAGCACCAAGACACTGAACAACTAAAGAAGAAAACCATTCAAACACCTTCACACAAGATGTTCAGTTAATAGTGTAATGATTCGGTGTTCACTTCAGCGTGTATCTGATCCACCAACCAGCACTTATTTTAGTGAGAAATCTTCATTTTTGAAATGGTTAACCTCTCATTCCCACCATGTGTAAGCTAAAAATCCTTAAATCTATCTATCTGAATATTTCATGTTATAAAAATGGAAAACCTGCATTATTCAAATATTCACTGGACCTTTGTCCAAACCTGTTTGGAGTTCAGGCAGAGAGATGTTTGGAAACGTGTGATGACATTAAGTTTATGAAAAAGTTATTTTGACCAAAGATTAAATGATTTTTGAGTCTTAAATCAAACGTTGATGGTGTTGATGCATCTCATAAAGACAATGCACATGACGAGGGCAGAATGATAATAAATAATAATAAACTTTATTTATAAGGCACCATTCATACAGGCAATGTCACCTGCATAAGAAACGATAGTTCAGCTTCATACAACAAGTAACATTTTATAGGGTTTTATTCAGCTAATTGCATTTTTCATTTATTTTAAATAATAGGGGGCCTGTAAAATTTGACAGATCTTGTTTTCCCAATATTGGGTGACAGAAATCAAAATGTTTCTTTGAACATAAAAGCGGTGTAGCTGAAAGGGGCAGTTCTGAACTTCATCACATGTCACAGGTCCCGGGTCTCTTCTGGTCTTCAGGGTCCCCATCTTGTCTGCACATATCATTGTAGGTGTGCTGGGACGGGATCCAGCCCACCACGACTCTGCGTGGGAAAGATATGGATGGATTAAATACTGTCTTTATGGTTTGCCCTCAGGTGACTCAGATGGGGAGCTGTTGGCCAAGTTTTGTGGTCAAACCATCCCAAGAATTCCCATTGTGGTCTTTACCCCAGAACTCTGGGTCCACTTCCAGACTGACGCCTCCCAGGGAGACCTGGGCTTCAAGGCCAAGTACATCTTCTCTGGTAAAACAGACACTTCATTAACTCCATGTGCCTTAGTATATGTCTAATCTAGCAGTCGTAACGTTGGCATCACAGTCCTTAGATGGCCCATCCTCTCTTTGCAGAGTGTGGAGGCTGGCAGACAGGTGAGGGAGGGCTGTTATCCAGCCCTAACTACCCCAACATGTACCCCAGCCCTAGTCGCTGTGCTTGGCTGCTGGAGGCTCCAGTGGGCCACACTATCACGGTGAGTCTGCACTGGATCAGTGAGTGAACCTAAAGACGGGAAGGAATACACACCAGCATTTATCATATTGGCATTCATCATCACAGCATTGTCTTACTGTCTACAACTGTTATTATTGCTGTTGTCTATATATTGTTCATCTTTACCTTGTCACGCTGTATGTTTTCAGCTGTATGTTTCACTGTTTCTGTGAATGTACATTCAAAGTGAAATTCCTTGTATGTGTACAGTTACCTGACCATTAAAGCTGATTCTGAGTCTGACATTTGACACAAGTTAGATGTATAGCACAAATGTACCATATCAAATGGATAATGCTTGCTACTGCAGACAAATTGCCACTGTGAGTCAGCCATTGTTATTTTAGCCTAAAATGCTGGTTTCTGGGTGTGTGAGATATACATTCACACTGTAGATGGCTGCTATCGACTGTCCATCTTATCCTATTTGCTGAGGCAGAGACCAGTGTTGGCATGTTGCCGAGGTTGTTTAACCTTTGTAGCCACCTGATTTGTAAAATTGTCCTCAGTTCCAACACCTGTGTCTCACTACAGCTAACCTTCAGCGAATTCCACCTGGAACCCCACTCTCAGTGTGACTGGGACTCTCTCACCATCTTTAATGGAGGATCCCCTGGCTCCCCTGTTATTGGCCAGTACTGTGGGACCACCTCCCCAGGAACCATCCAGTCAGGATCCAACAAGCTTGCTGTAGTCTTCCTGGCTGACCACAGTGTGTCCAAAGGAGGCTTCGTGGCCTCCTGGTCAACGGATTCCTCAGGTGGGTTTTACACTTTCTAAATGAACTTGTTGTACATGCAGTACGTGTGCAGTACGTGTGCAGTACGTGTGCAGTACGTGTGCAGTACGTGTGCAGTACGTGTGCTGTACGTGTGCAGTACGTGCTGTACGCGTGCAGTACGCGTGCAGTACGTGTGCAGTACGCGTGCAGTACGTGCTGTACGTGTGCTGTTGTCTGTGCTGTTTTTATCAACATAGGTATCCATTAAGTTCCAATCAGCTTCCACAGCAGTGAAAAATCTTTACTTGAGCCTTTTAACTTTTTGGAGGTTTCACATGTCCAAGACTGTTTGAGTGTGGGTGTATAGTGCACAGTGTTGTTACTGAGAGTCTTCTGTGACAAGGCCAAGCAGTGCAGGTAACACAGTACATGTGTAATATAGGTGATGATGATTACGATGATGATTTGTGGAGGTCCATTAAATTCCCAGTTGTAGCCCTACTCAAACTCTGTTCTGACAACAGTCCACACCCTGCTTCTCGCCAGGGAATATTCAGTCCCTAAGGACGAGAGCATTAACCCTGTGATTGGAGCTCAGTGTTCTCAATCTTTGGCTTGTATTACTTGTGTGATCATTTTAGACACGCATCTATTTTTGTTTTTTGGCCAGGATGTGGAGGGGTGATCCATGCTGATACAGGAACAATCAAGTCTCCAAACTATCCCCAGAACTTCCCAGCCAATGTGGAGTGCTCCTGGCAGATCGTTGCCCACGAGGGGAACCACGTGGAGATGGGCTTCAACAGCGATTTCCAGATTCCAGACAGCAGTGGGACCTGCCAGAGCAGCTACATCAAGGTGCCAGCACTGAGCTAAATCATGTTCAAATGATAATATTCACTTTATTTATGCAGCACCTTTTAAAAACAGAGTTTACAAAGTGCTTCGACAGACAAAGTTAAAAACATGATACACAGAAACAACACAAAACAAAAAACTGGATAAAAGATTAATAATACAGATAAAAAGAATTAAAACTCATAAAAGACCATATAAAAACAACAACGATATAAAGACGACATCACATGACAGCAAGATTTAAAAGGAGTCAGTGACTCTGCTGGTTGATGCTGCTGTGAAAGTTGAACAAAACGGCGTTAAAACCTGCACGAACCCAAAAACTCCACGAGCTGTTCTGTTAGTGGGAGCAGGGAAGTCAACAGTAACTTGGACCTACTGCTTTGGGTCATATAATCAATCTCCTTATAGACTTTTCCACACTGCTAACCTTCACACTAACAAACTCACAAAAACACAGAAACAACCAAACGTTATCAGACATCACTAATCAACCAGAGCAAAGGTCATATCCTCAGTTCCCATCACGCTGATGTTACACACTAACTGAAGGATGTAGGTGAAACCCAAAGTCCAGCTCGTCTCCCACAGTGTCGCGTCCGTCTAGCGGGGCTGTTGGAAGCCAGGCCGGTGCACTGGAGATGGATGCTGCCAGGCGATGGCTCAAACATCAGAAGGAGTGCATGAATCAGAGGAACATTCTGGGAACAGGCTGGTGTCAAAGACAATGTTAAGCTGTAAATTGTTGGTCTGTTGATTAGTTAGATGTTAGTCCTTCGTCTCTGATCCTTCTGTATAAGGTCCAACTCTGCAGATTCTTCAGTCATATTTACATGATGTATATGTAGTTACAGATGTGTACACTGTGTATCTGTGGAACAACCTTCTGAAACACTGCGTTCTGCTGCAGGTGTGGTCGGGTCTGACCCAAAACACAGAGGCTCTGCTGTCGACCGGCTGTGGCTCGGTGGCCCCGGGCCCCATCATTGCTCCGTACAACACGATCACAAGCCGATTCCAGGGCACCGGAGCCCCTGGAAGAGGTTTCTCTGCCTCCTTCAGCACCAGTAAGAACCAGGCAGCTTCACGTCACAGGGATAAGAAGACCAGACTGACTGGAACAGTGTTAGAGTCTGAAACCCAGTAGCCTTGAATGCAAGAAGACGTGTTACCTCGTAAAGCTCCTTTTGTGACTAGGAACGTGTGATTGTTTCTGCATGAGAACTAGCTTCATCCGAGCTTTCAAAAGACACTTCGGTTGGACTGACGAATGAGGCGTCTAGTCCCAACAACATGCAAAGACGGTCTCTTGTCTTCTGTCCACCAGGGTGCGGTGCAAACTTCACAGCTCCCAGCGGCCGTGTGGTTTCTCCAAATTATCCAGCCCACTACCCTGACTACTCCACCTGCAACTACACCATAGATGCTGGACAAAAGACTGTGATCGTCCTCACCTTCCAGGTCTTCCAAGTAGAAGGCAGGTGTTAGCATTAGCAACGAATGGACAACGAGTCTCTCAGTGGCCCGCCTCCCTTTTTTAAAAGTTTGCTGTTTGACAACCAACCCTGTCTGTCTGTTGTCCAGCTCACTCCACCTGTCTGTATGATGGGCTGAAGATCTACAACCTGGCTACCAGTGGTCCTGCTATTGCCACTCTGTGTGGGAGCAGCATCCCAGGGCCCTTCTCCACCTTTGGCCCCATGTTACTCCACTTCTACTCTGATTCCATGATCAACGACAACGGCTTCATGGCCGAATACAGGGCCATCCGTAAGTAAAGAAGAGGAGGAGGAACTGGAATTCACACACTGCTACATCCTTAGCAAACACTCACAACTGTACTTTTCATACATATTTTCTTTGCTTCTTTATTTATTTTATATGGATTTATTCTATTTTATTTTTTGGCCTGTACCTTCCCCACTGTGTGGACACATTTAAGTTATTTTACTCCACCACTAATTAAATGTTATATATCTACTGTATATTGGCAGACTGTACATGTAATGATACTGTGTGTGTGTCTACAGCGTGTGGTGGTTTCTTCAACAGCAGTATGGGTACAGTCAGCAGTCCAGCACTCTCCATCAACAACTACCACCACAACATGAACTGCACCTACCACATCATGGCCCGAACAGACACTGTGGTGGATCTCAGGTGAGGCTGCACTGCAGGACTGATGGAATATCGCTCTTAGAGGCCAAGATGCAAATACAGACGGTTCTTTGTAAAGAAATAGAAGACGTAATGACTCTAAACTAGTATTCGTAAAGTACAAACTACACTGGTTTGAATAAATCTATAAACAATGTAAAGAGAGAAGGGAGGACAGAGAGAGAGAGGACGTGCTCAGATTATCAGAATATTATATCTTCCCTGTTGGTCCCTGTGGGGCTCAGGCTGGATCAGGGTCGTGCAGGACTGGTTATCTGTGGCCACAGTACATGAGGATTCTAAAGCTTGATGTAATGCTTCCTTTTCTGTCTGCACAGGTTTAACACCTTCCACCTGGAGGCGTCTTCTTCCTGTCAGTTTGACTACGTGGCAGTGTATGATGGGCAGGACACCATGGCACCTTTGCTGGGGAAATTCTGTGGTGCAGTACTTCCACCCGACCTGCGCTCCTCCACCAACCAGCTGTACATCGTCTTCAGCACAGACGCCACAGTGGACGGTGTTGGCTGGAGGGCTACTTACAGTGAGACGCTGGGTAGGTCCCTCACTGTTACTGGATTTGGGATGCCGGCTGAGGATGGAGCAGACATTTCCATTTGGTAGCATCAGCATGCTGCATGTCTGCATATTTGTGGTTCTGTGTGTTTGATGAACTTTGAACTTCCCGGACACTGTGTCTTTGTTTCTAACACATTATAAGCTGGAAGAAGTGATAGTAAGGGTTTGTTTCTGAATGGCCTGCAGGTCCGGCCCAGGGATGTGGTGGCTACCTGTCCGTGCCCATGGGCATGTTTGGATCTCCAGATCCAAACCTGGATGGGCGCTATGAGCCCAACATGAACTGCCTGTGGACCATTGCGGTGCCGGTCAACAGGGCCGTGAACCTGACCTTCAACTCCTTTGAGCTGGAGAGCTCCTCTACCTGCCTCTACGACTACGTCAAAGTAAGGAACCCCAGACATGGAACTATTACGGCTTTTCTTTCATTAGAACTTTATTAAATTGAGGGCTTGTGTCATGTTGTTGTATCCAGTTACGTCCGACTGCAACATGACGATCATTCGTTCAGTTGCTGCCTGAGTGACTTTCATTTGTACGATACGAGTGTGAACTAATGAGAACTAACTAGCGAATGATCATATGGATTTGTACTGACGTACATTAGTTACAGTTGTGGATTTAAAGCTGCACGTGGAACAATCTGAGGTACTTTGTCAGACATGTCCTGTACTACTTACTGCAGGATAATACTGTGTTGTCTATATGTCGTTCTCTCTCTCAGGTGTATGATGGGGACAACATGAACTTCCCTCTGGTCGGGACATTTTGTGGAGACTCCATCCCTGCTTCATTTGTATCAACTGGAAACTTCCTGACTGTTCACTTTGTCACTGATAGCTCAGTGCAGAAACGAGGCTTCAACGCCACCCACAATGCAGTGCAACGTAAGACACTTCCTACTCTGCACGCTCTCTAGTGCTACAGGGACAAGGCTTCATTTTCATCAGCAAAGCTTTAAACTCGCTCACCAACCCAACTCTGCAGCTGCGTGCAGTCCAGTCAAAGCACACGTGGACGTGGTGCCAAACACAGCTTCCTTTTTGGGAAGTTGTTCCATCGTCACCTCGTGTTCTCTCAGTGTTACTGTGCAGGTTTACACACAAGCAGCCTGATGCATCTGAAGACTCTTTGACAAACACTCAGACAGAAGAATGACCTCCAGTTCACCGTTATTTATTCGCTGCAGAGCTGAAAGCCATCAGCTTTCTGTTTCATCTGCCATCACAATACTAACTTAATACTAACTAGAACGCTGATTTAACACTAACAACCAAGATAACTGCAATAATAACTGAACAGGAAATTTAAAGTGGAAAAGCAAGTAAGAGAATAAGTAAGTCAATAATGAAATAAAGATATCGATCAGAGGTCAAACAGAAACAGATGACTGTAGAAGAAACACAAAGCAGCTGCTGATTGGACGTGAGGCAAAGTGTCTGCGGGGGGGGGGTGACGGTGGTGAAGGTGTTTGATCGATCGGCTTCTTTACAGTGTTTCTCGATGTGATGCCTGACTGGTTGGATCCACTTACTGGATGTTTTTACGGGTTGATTTTCTGAGTGAGATCTTCACTTTGTTTCATACGTGAACACTTGACAGCTCAGACTGGACGCCTCATAGTTTTTAACTTTAAGCATATCAACATTCATGCTGAAACCTGTGAATCACATGTAGCTACTGGACTTTTCGTGGGTTTTCCAAACCTCCCCATGTGTCTGCCTTCCCTCAGTGATTTGCGGTGGAACTCTGAATGCCACGACCACCGTGCAGACCCAGACCTCACCCTCCTTCCCCAACGCCTATCCCTCTTTCACCTCCTGCCGCTGGGTCCTGGATGCTCCGGCCCAGGAAACCATCAAAGTGTCAGTCCAGGTCTTTGTCCTTCAGCCCAGCCAGAGCTGCTCCACCAACTACCTGGAGATGAAGGACTGGCCTATGGTGAGTACAGACAGGGGCCAAACCAAGAAGTGCTTTATGATCAGTGCTGCTCATTTGTCCCATCCCAAAATATAATATCCACTGTGAATGAGGTGATGCTTGTGTTTGCAGGGAGACTATGGGCAGTCACACAGGTTCTGTGCACCGGACGTCCGTCCACTAGACTTCTACAGCTACGGCAGAACGGTCCTCATGCACTTTAACTCTGACGCCTTCATGCCAGGAAATGGCCTGAGTTTCACCTATCAGATCGCCAGTAGGTACCTGCAGTAACCCCGTCACAAGATGAGGAGCACAACAGCTAGAGGCAGTTTTGCTTAATCTATTATTCATCTGGTGAAATAACTTCAGCAGGGCTTCATATGTGTGTACGTCGCTTACATGTGTGCAAGCTTGGTTTAAAAAAGATTCATTCCATTCACCTATGAATCCTGACCTGCATGTATCGGTAACCGGCTGCCAGTAGAGGGCATATTAATTTACGCCATCCCAGCAGACAGCAGCTTCACTGACTGACACTCCAACTTAGTCAGCGTAGTGAAATCAGAAAGCAGTGCTACCTATCCATGCAGATGCTTTGGTTTTCAGATGTTTCCAGAATCAGTGTCCCTGTTTCTCTGCATAATGCACAGAACACACTCTCACAGTTTCACTGACTTTTCCTGAAGGAATATTCCCAAAGAAAACAAGCACAATAGGTTTTGAAGCAGTTCTGAGGGAGCTTGGTCCCAGATCAGTGCTCTAACTGTGGTGGTGGTGGTTTCCAGGCTGCAGCAGAACATACGAACAGGAGTACGGCTACCTGAAGAGTCCCGGCTGGCCTGACACCTACCCCCACAACATGGACTGCACCATCATCCTGAAGGCACCACAGAACAGCTTCATCTCCTTGTTCTTCAACAGTTTCGATGTGGAGAGCCACAGCAGCTGTCAGTTTGACTACCTGGAGGTAAAACCACCAGCACACACACAGACTCACTGCCTTCCTCACTTATTCAGACCTTCCTCATGTCTTTGTGAGCTCACCTCAACAATAAGTGTACCAGAACACACACACCACGTGGCTCTGGCAGTAGGGCTGCTCAAATGACATCAGTTATCACAATATTTACAATGATATCTCTATAAAATGTGTATATTTGCCATATCGTCTTCCAATACGGCAAATATATGGTGAACAATCACAAAAACAATATCAAACTGATGTTAAATGCAATGAGCTCTGTTCCACTTTATGATCAGAAAACGTCCTGCACAAAGCTCAAAGAGGCCCAGAGCAGGGTACATTGACAGTATAGTAAGCCTTTACACAAGTGATGTAAATGTGTGCCGCTGCTCTGACCTGTTGTCCCTGTTGTCTCTCAGATCCGTAATGGCAGCACAGCAGACTCACCACTCATCGGTCGCCTGTGCGGCAGCACCCTGCCCAGCCCCGTCTTCCCACAATCCAACCTGCTCTACTTACGCTTCAAGAGTGACTTCTCCTCTGCCAGAGACGGCTTTGAGGCCACATGGACGTCCTCCCCTCACGGTCAGAACTAAAGCAGCTTCCAGCTTTTCATTCCAGCCAAAGTCTAAAACAGTCCAGGCATGAACATTGTTGTTCCCATTCAGCAGCTGCTGGGAGAAGCACACAGAGGTCACATAGAAACACAGTCATTCTCTCCAGCGGGGCTCCCTGCACACATAAACTCTGTGATGCTGACCCACTGGATCCTACATACACACTGTGACTCTGCAGTCTTAAAGATGAAACAGCCTTGATGCTTTGATTCCACATCAAATGTCCCGAAAAACAATTCGGAACAATGGATCTGGTCTCATGATTAGCAGCACAGTTTCTCTGGGTCATGTCTTCCCACCGGTCTTACAGTAACTGAAGGTCTTGACCAGGCCTGGAGGCTCTACACAGGACCAGGGTGCACATTGATTGGATGATACGCGTCTTCCTGTTTGCTGACGCTGCGTTTCTGTTGTCTTTTGTTTGATGTGTTTGTGTTGTAGCTTGTGGTGGCGTTCTGTATGGAGACCACGGGTCATTCTCCAGTCCAAACTACCCGGGCACTTATCCCAACGGTACCCACTGTGAATGGGGCATCGTGGCCCCCAGAGGTCGTGTGGTGACCGTCACCTTTGCCCAGATCAGTATCGATGACGCAGGAGACTGCCAGAACAACTTCTTGAAGTTGTATGATGGCCCAGACACCTCGTCGCCGCCTGTTGGACCGTACTGTGGAGTGGTACGTAACCCTGTAATGTAGCAGACTCAGTGGGCCTGTCGCCGGCAGCATTTTTCTATTTAATAAGATTTAAGAACTGATGCAGGTCTGATTTGATGTGTTAAACTGTGTTCTGCTGCTGAACTTGGAGATTTGGTTGAAGAGAACGCTGTTTTGCATAAGTGATGCTGTCAGCTCAAGTGGTGAGAGAGTTTTGGAAAGATCAGTCCTGTCGAAGTGGTTTCACACTGCAGCCAACTGGAGGAGCTGCAACACAACAGCAACCAAACAAGGTTTAATTAAGACGTCAGTCAAAAATGATGCAACCAGCAGGTGATTTCATCCAGTGGGACCCGGTGAAAGGGCAGACGCTTCGCGTTCCATTCCTCGCTGCAGTATTCAGTCGTCTGCCATCACTGAAAATCACTTGTCTTGTTTTCTTTATGCATTTTTGAGTCAGTCTGTTGCTGCTGCTAACTAGCTTTCATACAGCTGCAGGTAAGAGAGAAAATTCAAACCTGTAGCAATGGATCACATGATACATTCTCCCTCGTGTGTAGACAGGCAACATCAGATGGTGGACTCAACAATAATATATATATGTTTATGTCCTATATGTATATAGGACCTGCCTCCTGTGATGTCACAATATGTATGCACATATGTATATATATGTATGTATATGTGTATATATGCATGTTTATGTATATATATATGTATATATGCATATGTATGTGAGTGTGTGTATATGCGTATATACGTATGTATATATATATGCATACATGTATACATATATACGTACATGTATACACACATACATGTGTGCGTGTGTATGTATGTATGTATATACGTATGTACATATATACGTACATGTATACTCACATACATGTGTATGTATATATGTATATATACACACATTCATACATACATATACATACATGCATACATATGTGTGTGTATGTATTTATGTATATATATATATATATATATATATATATATAATTGCATTAGTATGTATTAGTATTAGTGCTAAGTATACTAGTGTATACCATTAGTATGGTATGTCAGTATGGTACGTCGCAAAAAAATCATATTGCATGATAGTATAGTATGTCGCAAAAAATCATATTACGTCATAAAAAATGTCATAGCATAGGATGTCGTAAAAAAATGTCGTGGTATAGTGTGTCGCAAAAAAATCATATTACGCCATAAAAAATGTTATAGTTATAGTATAGTATGTCGTAAAAAACTTCATAGTATAGCGTGTCGCATAAAAATCATATTACGTCATAAAAACTTCATAGTAAAGCATGCCGTAACAAAATCATATTGCGTCATAAAAACTTCATAGTATAGCATGCCGTAACAAAATCATATTGCGTCATAAAAAGTTCATAGTATAGGATGTCGTAAAAAAAGTCATAGTATAGCATGTCGTAAAAAACTTCATAGTATAGCATGCCGTAACAAAATCATATTG
>JAVQJF010003165.1:0-15587 GCA_036023855.1 Gadopsis marmoratus
GCCATTCTTGTGGGTACTTCTATAGTGTTGTTGTAGAGCACTTGTTATAACAAGATATAAAGTGTTGTTGCTGTAACTTGTAATTTGGTATCTCGGATATGATGCTGCTGTTGCTGCAGCGCGAACTATTGATGGGTATAATGCATTTGTTAGCCCCCCCCACCCAATATCATGACCAGCCGTCACTGGTTGCTGTCATGTCCTCGTGTCACTGCTAAGACGTTAGCCGCTAGGGGAGAAAGGCGGGCTGCTTTCACAATGAGAACGGATGACAGATACAGATTCATGGGAGAGAGTGTGCAGTATGTGTGTGAGTTGCAGTAAGTGCAAGCTCTTATCTTGCCTATGATAAATGAGATAAATATGAAAATACCTAAAGAATAATATACACTCTGTGTTACACATTTATAGGGGATAAGAAATACAAGAAATATAAAAGATATCAAATTAAGACTACTTTGAATTTTGTAGTTTGTATATGTTTAGAATGATTTGATGCTCTACATCAATCAGTGATAGGAAACGAGTAAAAAAAGGCCTATGTCCATATCATGTCATGGTGGATTTTCCATTATTTGTTTGTACATAACTGTAAGTGACAGCTTAGGGTAGGGTCCTGTAATAATCTATTTAATAGGTAACAGGGTTTATAAACGGTTTGTTTGTAATAAAAAGGAAATCCTGGGTAGGAAAGATCACCACCTAAACTAAAAAAGCTATGACCTCGAGCAGCAGGAGACATCAGGAGTAGCTGGAAGGTTTGCGTTGAACGGTCTGAGGGAACGGGGTGGGGACTGACGGATCTGGGTCTTTAGGGGTCAAAGGTCAGAGTGAGGAGCCAAGGTTACATACCAGCTGAGGCTCTGACAAATCTAATGTATGGAGCTATACTATGCTGGACAGCCAAATATCTTTGGGAGAAGGTCAAACTTTTCTGGCATTTCCTCCAACAGCTGCATGCGGTGAGGTCATTCAGGCAGGAACTGGACCGCTATTAGACACTCTAGATGCCGAGCACAACGGATGGGCAGGACCTTAATACTGTATGTTCAGCATTTTTAGCAAAAGAAACTACGTCTGACGGAGTGTTGATGATGATGGATGAAGCTGGAAAGTGATATAAGTCAGGCGCGTGGCGAGGAAGGGAGGAGACAGGATGAGATGAGAAGAAAGAGGAAAGAAGGCAAGCGAAAACGAGGCGGGGAAAGTCTGCTACGTCTTGTCTTGAGACGGTCGAATGTGAAGCGTCGACAGCGAGTTCAGATAAGCTGACGTGCTTGAGGAATGAGCCTGTGCCTTTAAAATGGAGAGCGATTGAAAGAGTAGTGGACGTCTTAATGAGAGCGTCCCAGGCTTTTGACTGGTGGACCGGTTTGGTCTCGGGGTCACGGCCGTTCAGGGCCGTCACTCAGGTTGAGGGGAACTGCTAATGTCAGAAAACAGAGCTCCGTCCTAATACACATTAATATTTAAAGAGTCTGAAAGGGAAAGGAAAGTGGTTCAGCGAGGAGAGAAGGATGTAAGTTTGTTATTTATTGTGCATATACCCTTAATGCTTTGAAAAGTATTAACGGTAGACACGTTGAGCTGAGGCTTTTTATTTGATGGAATGATTTAGTATTTAACCAGTTTCAAAAATGTTGAGAGGAGGTGGAGAAGTAGGGCTGCAACAATTATTGTCTAAAATGTCAGAAAAGAACAGAAATTGCCCACGGTGATGTCTTCAAAAGGCCTTTTTTTTGTCCAAACCTAAAAGAAAAATCAGTTTATCATATACAACAAAGAAAAGCATAAAATCTGCACAGTTAAGAAGCTAAAACCAGCAAATGTTTGGCATCTTTGCTTCCATGGAGCCTGCAAGTCTACATCGTGGTTGCACACGTTGACTTGCTGCGTCGGAATATTATTAAGTGCATTTGTTTGTTTTATGTGCTCACATAAAAGCATAGAATGTGATCATCAATTCAATTCAATTCAATTTTATGTATATAGCGCTATATCATAACAGAGTTATCTCATAGCACTTGTTGATATAGAGCAAGTCTAGACCAGCTCTATATGTATAGACCCAACAATTCCACCATGAGCAGCACTAGGAGACAGTGACAAGGAAAAACTATATATATCTATAGCAGCATAACTAAGGGGGCTCACAGCTCACCTGAGTCAGCCCTGCTATAAGCTTTATCAAAGAGGAAAGACTTAAGCCTACTCTTAAATGTGAGGAGGGTGTCTGTCTCCCGCACACAGACTGGGAGCTGGTTCCACAGGAGAGGAGCTTGATAGCTGAAGGCTCTGGCTCCCATTCTACTTGTAGAGACTCTAGGAACCACAAGGTGCCCTGCATTCTGGGAGCGCAGTGCTCTGGGTAATAGGGTACTATGAGCTCTTTAAGATATGATGCTGCCTGACCATTAAGGGCTTTATAGGTGAGGAGAAGGATTTTAAATTCTATTCTGGATTTTACAGGTAACCAGTGTAGAGATGCTAGTTAGCTAATTATCCATCCATCCATTTTCCACCGCTTATCCGGGGCCGGGTCGCGGAGGCTGAGGCTGAGTCTTTATTAACAGACCCAGGAACAAGAAGAAACTTTCACAGTCTGAAATTATTACTTAGTGTGAGAAAGCGGTTGCCACTAAGTTCTTTAGATACGGTGGAAATGTGAAAAATGTTAAGCTCCTCAGTTTAGTTTCTGTGGCTCAGTAGTTCCTGGAAATATTTGGTTGAAAAGGGGCTTTAATAAAATAGACTTGAGACTCGACTTGGACATTTTGTGACTCATCTCTTCTATCCAACAAATCCTCCAATCTAAATGACAGAAAAGGTCGTTTTCCAATGACTCCAAAAATGACATATACAAACATAAGTTTCACAAAAAAGAAAAGGTCAGCGCTGACTTTTGGTTTCACACGGGACACAGATAAGATAGATAATCGCCGCCTAACAATAAATTTAAATATGGGTTGCAATAGAAGACCTATACACTGCATTTTAGGCAAGGACGGTCACCTTCCATCCACTGATCGCGTACAGACACTGCAGCCTTTTATCTCTCTAGCAAACTGAGATGAAGAGGTGTGTTCCTCATCTTCAAAAGTACCACACCTCCAGATCATTCTTTGGCACCAAAAGGGGATAAAAAGCTGATATTTTACAGCAGCAGTGCAGCAAGCATGCCGTGAAATACTGCGTCTCTACAACAAATGCATTAATTAGAGGAGACGGGGAGTCTTTAAGGTCATATAAACGTAGCGAATGCTGCCAGGGCACACGTCCAAGACATTAAATACAGATGAGAAACTCAACTCGTCTTGCAGGTCTCTTGCAGGAGTCTATCTGGTAAACAGCAACACCCCCTCCTCTCCCACAGTCGGTTCTCACCAGCATAAACAACAATAAACACCAAACCTCAGCATTCCTCAACACGTCTCACACACACACATAAACACACGCGCACAAGTTCACTCAACTTTAAATCTTTCAACACAGAAGGTGTGTTCTCTACCTATGTCCCAAAACTGAGGGTTGTACGGTTCTTATTAAACAAAGGATGATTGCATCGCAGAATAGGAACTACATGATTAAATTACACTTTTAACTGTGACCAAAGCACAGTAATTATTTTCTACCTCCACACACACGCTCGCTCCCACCCCCTGATCACTCATCAGAGAGGATCATTTAAGGATTACAGGCATATTTTAAACTACCTGTGGGTTTACTCCTCACTAGTAGCTGCTGTTGATCCACAGTAGGTACTTACTCCACACACCCACACACACACACACACACACACACACACACACACACACACATACATACATACATACATACATACACTCCCGAAACATGCGCTCAGACAAACACCACACCCTGTGTTCACACACTGAGGAAGATGTGTGTGATTTGCATACAGCTGGTATCATGCCTAGAGAGGTCCAACTGTCAGCTGGATTGTTGTCTGTTTTTCACCATTTTATATTTAAAAATAAATAAAGAGTAAAATAAATACTGACATATTGCTGGATTTTCAAAATAAAGTGGCCTATCTGTACAGTAAGTTAACGCTGTGACTTCTTGGGATCATGAAGCCTTTTAAAGCCTGTGGTATAATGCCCAGTATTCATCCGTATCATGCAACAAGCAGTTGGCTATTTTCTTGGTTGCTGAAAAGTCTGACATTTTGAAGGTCAGAAATTTGGCGACCACAAAGTAGCCATTTCAAAATCCCCACAGCATCTGTGTGAAAGTCAGTGAAGGAATGACTCCTTCAGCATCTATAGTTGAAGTGCCCTTTAGCAACATACTCGAGCCCTCACAACTGCTGTACAGAGCGAATAGCCAGGTGTCGAGAAAGCACACAGGATTTGAACATATGTGACAAAGAACTATATTCGTTACTCTTTGGAGTGTAATATCTTTGCGGAGAGATTGTCTGAAAGTGTGTGCTGTTATCTCCGTTTGTACGCTTCTTTGCATCTCACCCACTCACTATGATGGCTCTATGAAGGCTTATCCCCCCTCAAACTAGCTATGAACAGTTCGGACGCATTCGGACTACCTAGTTTGTTTAAGGCACACTGAGCCTTTAAGTCTGAGCTTCTACTGCAGCATTCATTTTAAGTGTGAATGTGACACAGAGTGTTACTCAACTTCCAGCCACAACCTTCCCTGGAAAATTAACGGTTAAAATATTTTTTTAAAAAGGCTCGTCTGTGTGTGCACGTGTGTGTGTGTGTGAATTCTTGAATTCCAGCGGGCCAGCAGAGTCCACAGGAACTGAGCCCACACAGACACAAACATCTGCCAGAAACTTGTGCACACCGAGACAAAGTGCCGAGTCATTCAGTGCTCCGTGTGGTGTGTGTGTGTGTGTGTGTGTGTGTGTGTGTGTGTCTGTGTGTGAGAATGCGCAAAAGAAAAAAATACACGTGCAAGCTGCAATTTCTGCACTGACAACGATGCTAAAAAAAACACTCAGGACTGCAGGCTTTTCTGACTTTTCTCCTTCGTACTTTGTAACTCAGATTGATCTGCAGCACCTTGTAGAGAAAATCAACATGTGATGTGGAGGGAAAATCACAATGAAGAAATGGAACAATTATCTACAATATATACTATACGATAGGTGAGGGAGAGGAGAGTGGAAAAGGAAGTAGAGAAGACAAGAGGGGAGAGGATAGAAGAGGAGAGGAGAGGAAATGAGTATTGGATCGGTGAGGAAGACGACAAGAGAAGACACGAGGAGAAGAGACAAGACAAGGATAGGAAACAAGTAGTGGAGATAAGAGGAGAGAGAAGAGGAAACAAGGAAAGGATAGAAGAGGAAGAAGAGAATACGAGCGGTTAGAGGAGAAGCATGTTTAAACTACTTTTCCTCTCTTTATATGCCGTCAACACACGTAGGTACACCCTATGCTGGTCCACTGAAAAGGTCAATAATGTGTGTGTGCGTGTGTCTGTGTGTATGTATAGGTGTGTGTGTGTGTGTGTGTGTGTGTGTGGACTTGTGCCAGGAGGAGAGCGGTGCAGGTCGAGGTGATGTCATCCCCCGCTGGGGAATGTAACAGTGCAAAGGATGGGGAAGTGGCTCTGCATCATGTCTTTCACACACACACACACATACACACGCACACACACACACACACACACACACATACATACACACACTCACGCTAATGGAGCATCAATCACATAAAAAGGCCACTGTGGGGAGCTGTATTGATTGAAGACCCCCCTCCTCACTACACTCAGACACCATCTGAGCATCTCTGTTGCCTTGGTTACAGGCTGATTGACATCAATTAGTGCCATGTGTATCTTAAATCCTGTCAAAGTGATTTGGGGTTTTCTGTGTAGTATGTTGCATCATTGTTACAATGTCTTCTTCTTCTTTTCTGTCGCTCTCTCCCTTTTAATGAAGCTTTAATTAATTTAAGCTCCATAACCAGCGGCAGATTCAGCAGCAGTTACAGCAGCATTAATAGTGTTGTTTGGCCACTTAAGGGAAGCAGAATAAGCTGTAAACACTACTGTTGATGGTCAGCCTGAACTAAAACATTGTTGGGCCCTAAAACCAACACTAAAATAAATGTAATTAAACTGCCCTGCATAAGCTAAAAAGAGCAAGCTTGATTTGGCTCTGTGCTCCATCCTATCTCGGGATGCAGCTAACCAACCCCCAGGAGACACAGATGACTCTATAACTGATGAACAGCGAGCGGTTATTGATCCAAGCCTGCGAGCAGAGAGAAAATGTCGACCTCGCCTGCAGGACACACCACCCTGCAGGCAAGCTGTTCCTGTCTGGGTGGTTTGCTTCTACGTGCATTATGTGATTTAACATGACCACTCAAACATCAAGTCGTTTTCTGACAGAACATGGATGATGCACCTTGTGTTCACTGTCAAACCAATGATAGAAATTGAATGGGTTGGGGAATAAATCATTATTCTTGTTATAGGAAGAGTAGAGCAGCTGAAAGAGGCGTTTTGTGAGTAGTTTGTGTTTCAGAAGTACTTCCTGAGTTGTTGAATCATATTGTAGCAGCGATAGATCGCCTTGTTTGAATCAGAGATATTGCACAGACGACAAATATTCATTCTGAATGAGTTTCCTGTTAGAGATTTGGATGCAAAAGAGAAGCCATGTTGCTAACAAGAATCCGAGTCTACAGCCACACTAGCGGCTCTGTGAGGCTTTACTTAATTAAGCACAGTAGTGCTTTGAGCTAAATGCTAATGTCAGCTGATGGGAAGCAGGTTTAATGCTTACCATGTTCACCTTCTTAGTTCTCAAAGTGCAATTGAGGCTGATGGGGATGTCATTAGTTTTGCAGGAATTTACCTGAGATCTGGACAAATTTAAGTTAACCTGATGGTGATGGTTAACCCAATCGTTTTTGAGACTTTCCACACAAATCTAAAAATGCAACTTCAAGAGAAAAAGTCAGGAATACTCAGTCTAAGTACCCAGAGTCTTTAGGATTCATCCTCTGGGTACAATGAATGTCAATGAAAAAATGAAAGTGGTGAACTGATCAGCAGATGAACATTGCCATCCATAGAGCCACACTGCTAGAGTGGCTAAACACCATCATGCCTTATCTACTGGACCAAAACTTGCAACCACAAATGAGGAAGGCTCAGAAGACAGAGCGGGTCGTTCGTTAATTCCAGGGTTCGCAGTTCGATACCGGCTCCTCCTGCCCACATGTCGACGTGTCCTTGGGCAAGACACTTAACCCTAAGTTGCCCCCGGTGGAGGCCGGCACCTTGCATGGCAGCTGCGTCGCCATCAGTGTGTGAATGGGTGAATTAGAGTTACTGTTAGAGCGCTTTGGGAACCGTTGAAAGGTGCTATATAAGTAAACCAAATTCTTCTCTTGCTGTTACTGTTGCTGTGCAGAATAAAAGTGGATGCGAGTCTGAGCCAAGGACAAGTTCGGCCTACATTTCTCTCCCACAACCTGAGCGAGGCCAACAGAAACACCCCCAAGTGTGTTTGCATTAAAGCAGCTTTGCCCAGCACCAGAATAAGAGATGATCTGCCCACAGCTTTGGCTCTCAATGTGCGGTGAGCTGAACACTATCCAGAGGAGTTATTGCTGAGTAACTACTGGACACCGCAGAACTGTGGAAAATGAAAGAGTAGAACTTAATAGGGCGGGCAGGAACAACAGACACGCTAAAAGATGCGAAAACCCTCTTCAACATGAGCGAGGAACCCTGCGTCTGAAATGTCAACAGAACGACCACAGGCAGGCCATCAGCTTTGCCCCGTAACCACTGCGCCGTTACCCAACATCAACGCTGCTACTTTCCAATCAAACCTCGCCAGGGTCACAGTGTCACTAATGGCTCCATCATCGTCATTGATCCTCCAGTTTCACCGCCTCTGTTTCCAGTCGGTCCGGTCGGATTTGAGTCTGCAGGAGAACGATCAATATCAGGCTCTCTGTTTCGTCCCCATTTTTCATTTTCAAACAATCAGTGCCAAGATGAACTCTGATTTTTGTTTAATTTCCGCTGGATTTCAGAAGGTACAGTACAACAAATCTTATTTTACACTGCAATACTCACTTTAAACTGCCCTTGTTATGACTGTCCATGAAATGTCTGAGATGTAAAATGTCAGGAGCAATTAAATGCCCACAAAGGATGCTATCCTCTGTTAACCCTTAATTTAAAACTCCTTTTTTTCCTCCCTCCTGCTACTTTCCAATCATACTCAAATGGGCTCAGGCTGAGTAATGCTTGCGGACAGACAGTTGCCCATGCATAATTTCTGAGCTGTAATGAATGGTGGGGCCGTGGCGTTTATTTTTTTGGGTTTGTTTTTTTTTTTGGGAAGATCAAAGCAAAGCAAGTCTAGCCCTAAAAATGGCCCTCACAGCGCTGGACCAGGAAGAACCAAACATGTCACGACCGGCAGGACGCATGCATGTTTTTGCATCAAGAACTAGGGGATTACGCTCTTCCATGCAGATGCAAAACCTGGCTCCCCACCCTACAGGCCTCAGTCATGTCTTGCAGAAGCTTTTGTGTCAGACGGTCAGAGGGAGCAGCGTGACAGGTAAAGTGATTGTTTACTCCAAACACTTGGCCACTTCCTCTCTGCAGGTCTGCCACTTCTGGTTCTCCTCAACAGCCTGTCACATCAGCTAATGAGTGCATGCATATGTTCAGTGCGTGTGTGTGTGTAAAAATACATAAAAGCAATTGCAGTCATTGCGGACGGAGCCAAGTGGCTTTGAGATGACGAGGTCTGCAGCACTTCAAAACAAGCAAATACAAGGAAAACAAGGGTGAAACAAGAATTACCAGGCATGTCTTTTTAATCAAGGGATGGTATTTGGCAATCAGCAGAGGGGATGTCGAATTGCATGTTTGCACCTGGAATGTAAAATTACATGTTGTCTGTTACAGTTCTCTTTTTCCTCACTGTCTTTCTCGGGCCTTTGTTCTCTTTGATCATTGTTTTGACCTTAAAAGGATAAGACTGGCATCACTCACTCAACAACAATCCCTCTGAAGAGCCTAGACCAACACTGAATTCATCCCATAAACAAGTTTTGCCTGAACCGCTATGCAACTCTATTGTTGGGAGTTTATTCCTGTCACCTCGTTCAAAAGTGGTGTAAACACTCAAAACATCGATTAAGAGAGCCGGAAACGGAACAGTTTGTCTCTGTGGCCAGCTGCAATACTGCAACAATACAACTGTTTGTGGCCCAAAAGGGATGTTCCCCATAGGCCGCCATTATAAAAGAGATGTCTGTAAAAGGACACCTCTAAATGCAAACGAGAGACACAAACGCACATATGGAGTGAGACATAAAACTTTAATTGTAATAATGTAATCATCCACACTGATACTGGATGATTCTGCAGCGCATGATGTACGTCCGGTGACAATATCAGTGCTAATTAAAGAAGTAGTTTGTCCTTTATGTAGCAAGGGAGGTGGACGGGCTTATACAGCATCTGAGCTTCATACAGGAGACTGGAGCTCGTGCTAACCCATTGCAAACCAACAACTAATGGTAAAAAAATGTTTTTACCACATTATATATTTCCACATATTTCCCTAACCTTAAGCAAGTGCTTTAGTTGCCTAACCCTGGCCATAACTTAATCTTAGTTTACTTGCCATAACCACAATCTTTCCCTAGTTTATACCGTATCATGCTCACTAAATGTCTGTACAGTCTGTGCTATTTAAATCTGTGTCCCCACACCTAACACAACTGTTTCGGCTTCACCACCAGCCACTAATGTCAGAAGCAAAGGCTGACATTGTGGAGGTGGGACCCCAGGGTGGGACATTAGCACCGGCCACCAGCCAAATGCTGGCAAAATATAAAAGTGGCTGCTAGATTTCAGACAAAAAATAATGATTTCCTATTGAGTGGCTGGTGAAATTGAACATTTATCTGTCAATGGCTGGTAGATGTTGTCATTTTAAAAAGATAATTTCCCAGTGAGCCACATTTGCTGGAAATCCCTGCAGCCAAAAATGCTGCATTCAAAAGCAGCCTGCTGATTTCAGGAGCCACTTTGTGGACTCAGCTGGACAGGTCTACAAGGAAAAACAAGACGGTACTAATTGTTATATATGTTTAAAATTGTCTTGTTGTTGTATTGTTTATATATGTTTATGTTTTTTCCCAGGCTGCCACGTGATCACCTTGCCTGACTCGGCCTCCCGCGACGTCACAATGTACTCAGGACTCAATAGACAGCAGTATTGATATGGAGTGGATTATCCTGGTGAACAAAAAAATAAACTAAGTAATATGCAGATATTCTTGCAACCAAATCTTTTTGAAAGTGTCCATTTAATTCTGGAATTCTGTCTGGCAATGGGCTTCCGAGAATGACCACTGCTTGAGGCGAAGCATTGTTCAGAAATCAAAACTGCTGCATTGTTTTAGAATAAGCTGTGTGCACAGTGAAGGAATAGGTTACTCAACGTGACTTTAATGCATTTGGCGAGTAAGTAATTGTTGGCTGTGGATTCTTAAGCACAGCTGATTAAGGGATACCTGGCTGCAGCTACACACACACTACAGGATAAACTGATTGATTGTTGTTGATGATGATTGATTGGTTTTAGTCTCTTCAATAGAGGGTCAAAACAAAGTGATCCTAAACAAATCTGTAGGCAGGATGGATGTCCAGAAATGGGAAGACATACAGTACATGAAGCACATGCTTGTTTTATTGTTTTATGGTGCGTTATTGTATATGCTTGTGTTTTGTAGTTTCTCTTGTGTATGTGTTGCTGAGTGTTATGTATTTTAAAAGGCCCATCTAGGGATGGGCATTGCAAATTAGCTTAGGCTATAAATGCTGTGGTGTGTGGCACTGGTTTATGCTACATACTAGTCCCAACACAAATAAACATTCAAATAAAATAAAAAACTTACAATGTGGAGGTACAGATATGAAAGCTCATCGTGACCTTGATAGAAAACAACAGATGAAGAAGACACGAGGCTCCGGGGGTTGACTCCTGTCACCATGAGTCATGGCAACATGGTTTTTAAGGAGTGGCATTGTTATGTTCTCCATGGTCAGCAAGGACGAACGGAGGAAGAGCAAAGCCGGAGGTCTGAGATCTTCAAGGCTGACCCACTTAGTAAACCACTGACTTCAGTGAAACACCAGATACAGCATTAATGGAGCTTAATTCATTTAAAGAGATATCAAATGTTTTGCAGCGCAAGATGAGACAAGACAGATTATCGGCTCACAGTTGGAGCATAAAGGCTGGGATGAATATTTCCCCATAGTAGAGTTAAAGACATATATTCGCAGGTGAAATGTCCAGTACATTCAATGAGGGACTGTAGAAATGTCTAAGCCCCACGTTTAGTATTATTGTTGTCTGGGTCTTAATCCACATGAGGCAGAGTTCATGTTTGTTAAAGGGTGGGGGACAAAATAAGAAGAATGGACAAAAATAAGAAGAATGCCCCCCGACCAGATGTTTGAGCTCTGACAAGCTCCGTTTACAGGATTGTAAACACTTCGCTCGAACTCTGAGGTGGAGAAGACCTCTGCTTTGACCTCTGACTCGGCAGCAGCTCTGCACACAAGGTGGCTACAAGTACAAGCGGGTCATGCGGCCGCTTTTTCCGAACGCAGTTGCAAGAAAATGAGGTGTTTCATTAAGGAAAACCACTTTCTGTACGTGCTTAACTGGTACTACAGCTTACAAGAAATGTCCGTTTGACATGTTGATTGTTTTCTGAGGAAGCCTGTGTTGTTTCCCTCAGCTCCACCCACTGTGTGTGCCAGGCCTCGTATTTCAGCAAATTCAACCAGGTTGGCTGGACACAATAACAATGGCAGGGCTTTTGTTGCTGTACATTCATCGGCAGCCGCTCATCTCATCTTGCTCCCCGTTTTCCACGCTCTCTCTCTCTCTCTCTCTCTCTCTCTCTCTCTCTCGATAGAAGATTATCTTGGTTCTCAGTTTTCATTCGGCCGAATTAGCGCAACCTCCCTCCCACCCAGAAATCCAAAAGGAAATGAGTCTCCAATTAGGGAAAGAGGAAGATGCTTCGAGGTCCCCTTTTCGTTCTGGTGAAACATGACACGATAAGGAGGTCGAGGGGAGAAAACACAGCACTGTGGTCACTTTCACTTCCACCTCAGTGCTTTTTCAGCCACAGAGCTCCCTGCAGTGCGTTTGCCTCCTCCACATGAATCATTTCCCGTGACGGTCAGTTTAAACACGCAGGCCAGCAAAAGATTAGCACATCCCCTTCTTATACTTTATACTGTTTCTGGCCTGCCTGAGCACTGGCTACTGAATCATGAGAAACCTGAGAGTCTGATCGGTGCAAGACGGCCTAAATTACAGACGAGCCTCCTTGACGAGCTGCAATGTCGTCTCTGCTGGTGCAGTGCTCTAAGCAGGTCACACAGACCGGGGAGGGGACCTAAGCAAGCAGAAGAGACAACTGCCAAGTGCAGGTCTGAGTCCTGAAGCTGTGGTACACCGGCAGGTAATGACGGGGCTCTGCGGGCTGCACGACCGGTTCAACCCTTCATTATAGCACACAGAGCTGCTTCAAACGAGGCTGCCTTTGAGCAGGCTTTATTTTAGATGCCAGAGACAACATGAACAGGAATAATAAGACCAATGCTTACAAACCCCTCAGCAAAACACGCTCCCACTTCCAAAGCTTCGCCCCATCTTCCGAGCGAACATTTCCTGTTGATGCCTTGAAAATCTTTCCTCTGCTGAGCCAACAGGAGGCTTTTGTTGTGAAGCAGCTACAGGAAATGTAAGGTGTTTATCAATGAGCTTTCCTTAGCGGTGCTATTCATCAATATAAACAGGTCTACACAGCAAGATGTGGACCTAATTTCGCACTATTTGGTCAGCGGGTCCATTTGAAATATTTGTGCAACAGCAGAAACACCCACAGTCAGATGCAGATAACAGGCTCTTACTGCGTCATCACGGTAAACAAAGTGCACGGCTCAAGTCGACGAAGTTCCTCACAGCTCAGCTATCCCTAATCCTTATCGAAAAACGGCCTTTGAGATACACCATTGCCAAAATCTGGACTTACCTCCCCAACACAACGCTGACGAAATCCTGCACACAACATCGTGTACATGGTCCCAAATAGGGCTGCTACTAATGATCACTTTCTTTATCAGTAAACCTGCCGATTATCTTCTTGATTAGGGTTTCCCGTCACAAATTCCCACACAGCCCAAGTTATGTTCAACCTGCTTGTGTCATATGAGTCCATCACGGAGAACTAACAAAAGCAATGAATATATTTACATTTAAAACGGAATTTTTGGCACCTCTGCTCAAAGAATGACTGAACAGATGAACTGACTAATATCTAAACTGTCGCAAATTGATTTTCTGGCTAATTGCTCTAGTCTTCAGTGCCCCATTTTCCTAAATGAACAGGTATCAGTGTATACATTTGCAGAATTATTAAATGATGCTGTGTGCTGTTCCCAAAACGTCCACGCTGGATCACAAGTAAAGGTCTCCTTCTGGGACTAAATACAACTAAAAGAACAGATACAAACACTGAAAATGTCCCATCCCTGATACTTTGAGTTAATCCTATAACCAATATGTCCTGAACTGCTAGTTTCAGGTCTACCGGAATGGAGCTAGTGGCTGGATCTGGAGCTGATAGCGATTCTCATCTTCTCTTTGTGGCAAAGTGATTATGTTTTTAAGTGAAGACCTCTGGCACTGAACGCTCCACTGAGTCCCATCATTGAAAAATGTGCGACGTGCTAAAAGAGACGGCCGCAGGGGTGGTGTTGTGTTCTGACCCTGGAGGCTAAGACCGGAACACAAAAGGCTCTTTGGCAGCGATGACTCCAAATAGGGTCATAAATCAAGGTCTTACCTCAACAAGATCAGCGCCGCTGGTTACAGTTACGTGCTCAAACCCTCAACATCCTCATGCACAGAAACACTGACGGAGCCCACAGAAGATTAGCCAACTACACTTGTGCATTTAGTTAGTTTGAGGTATTTAAATACACAATATTCTCAAATAAAAAGAGCATATCCTAATGACCAAACGAAATGACGTAGCCCCGTATATCGAACACCTTCAAGGTCCAAACTCTGGCATCAAATGCTCATATTCATACTCCTCTTTACTTTTGACAAGACACTTAATGATTTAAATTACCATTTTTGTGAAGTTCTTTTGAAGCTCCTTTAATGTTTTGTGTATGATAAGTTTGGCTTCTTTTTTTGAAAAGGAATAGTTTGTCATTTTGGGGAAATACGCTTATTTGCTATATTGCTGAGCATTAGATGAAAGGATCAATACCACTCTCATATCTGTCAGTTAAATATGAAGTAAAATAAAAAGCTCTGGGTTTATGGCGGATGACGTCACTGCACCCAGCCAAGAAATAGTATTAGTAATAGCACGTAACCCCCCGTAAAACCATAATTTTTACTTTGTACGGATTAAACAAACAAGACATAAAATGTTAATTAGTGAGCTATGAAGGTGCTCATTTTGTTACCTTTGTCTTCCAGTCTTTATGCTAAGCTAAGCTAACCTGCTGTAGCTTTATATTTACTATGCAGACATGAAGCTACTGTCAGTCTTCTCTAAGTCTCAAGAAGGCAAATAAGTGAATTTCCCAAAATCTCTCAAATCTATTGCTTCAGCATTTGAAAAGTGTGGCTTCGACTGTTGAATGGAAAAAGGGTTTAATTAATGCATCAAAAGTCAAGTATCATCAGTGCTAGTGCTGAAAGGTACCCAACCCCAAATTTCAGCTGTTAAAGTGGCTCAGCTGAGGTGAAATTCTCAGTCACTGAGCTCCATAAACCCTTCAAAAACATCCCGCTCTGTTTTTCCTGAAACCAGACGCCTGGCCCAGTGATTACCCCTGGTCCTGGGGTTACCATGGCAACAGCCCTGGTTCAGTCTAACCTCTCTGCCCTCTGAGTTCAGTCCTGCACAGATTAGATATGACCATCATACAGAGGATCTGAATCCTCTGGGATTGTATCACAGAGACAAACTCACAGCTACATACGTACTGTCCTCTCCAGACTGAAACTGACCTTCCAAACAACTCAAAGGATGTTTTTAAATCCCTCATGTCGCCTGCAGACCAAATGTCTGTTTTCTGTAAACCAGAAAAAAAAAGAGAAAGAAAAATCGACGGCTTGGGTCAAAGAGAAGAGGCAGAGACAAGGGAAAGGGACAAAGAAAGAGAAAAGAAAAAGGAAAGCACTGTCTAATTCCACCGCTGCGCTTGCCAAATCCTGCTGGATGATGTCAGAGATGCTCAAATACACTTTTAATGCAGTAATGAGGCTTCATGGCCAACAGCTATTTCTGATTGGGACGTTAACATTTAGACGCATCACATTCATGGTGACATTTTAAAAGGGAGATGCTTTGTAGAGACGGCCGAGATTCTGTCTGTAGCCACCAGTAGCCACCAGTCTGCTTCCTGCGCAGAGGACCCTGAGGGAAGAATGAGCTCTGTATGAGTGTGTGTGTGTGGGGGGGGGGGGGGGGGGGGGTAAAAATGACGTGGATTAGGTAAAC
>JAVQJF010003166.1:0-28479 GCA_036023855.1 Gadopsis marmoratus
TGGACAGGGCCGTAGAAGGTCCTGAACCCAGCAGCAGGACCAGAGCCCTACAACATGACCTCCAGCAGGCCACTGGTGTGAATGTCTCTGACCAAACAATCAGAAACAGACTTCATGAGGGAGGCCTGAGGGCCCCACGTCCTCTGGTGGAGGCCATACAAAGAACTGAGGACCATTTTGAGTTGCTGCAATGACATTTCAGCATCGTTTTTTCAATTTGATTTTCTTTGAATTCAGCCTCTGTAGGTTGATCATTTTCATTTCCATCAAACGATGTGGCATCCTTTGTTCCCAACACATTACCCAGAGTCCATATCAGTGTAGATATCCAGCAGGATTTGTTTTCCCGTCGAGATTTGATGTGTTTTCAAAGTGTTTTCAATTTTTTTTGAGCAGTGTATTTATTATACTATATTTTCTACTGTTGTGTCTATTATTGTATTGATGCTATTTGTATTAATGTTAACATCAGTAACATTGCTACTACTGTTTCATTGCATCTGTATGTGGAACTGTGCTGCTGTGTTCTCTCTCTCTCTCTCGCTCTCAACCCAACCAGTCGAGGCAGATGACGCCCACCCAGAACCTGGTTCTGGTTCTGGTTCTTGCCACTGTCTCCTGGTGCTGCTCATGGTGGGATTGTTGGGTCTCTATACATAAGGAGTCGGTCTGGACCTGCTCTGTAGAACAAGTGCTATGAGATAACTGTTATGATGTGGTGCTGTAGAAATAAAATTGAACTGAATTGAATTTACAAAGATGTTGTTACCTGATGAGCAGCACATTATTAAAAATATTTTGAGATATATTGAAATGTTTAACACATGTAGTTTTTCACCTTTTCAGGTTACCTGTGTGTTGCTGCCTGGTGGAGTCCATGTTTCAGGCTGGATCTCTTCACATGGCTCTGTGCTAACTAGCTAACTGTGTTGTCGTAGCGATTCCAACACACTGATTGGTCAGAATCGGATGCCCCCCTGCAGTGAACCTGTCACAGGCCTGTAAGCATGAACTTGTGTTTCTGCTGCTGAGGTTGTGAAGGTGAGTTTGAAGCACAGACTTCCAAACAGAGTCTGCAGACACAAAGCTAAAAGTACAAAACTCAGCTGATACAAACCTGTTCTCAAGAGCGTTTTGAGTGATCTAATATTCCACATAGTCTCTGTCCTGCTGTCTGTCTCTCAGACCTGATCCTGTCCTTCACCAGGGGACAGATCAGCGGTTTCCTGTCCTCCTCCTGTGAGCCTTTCAGTTATCAGGTAACTGAACATTGTAAACACAGAACATTGACTCACCTGTCCACAGCTCCGGAGGTTCTTCTTCTTCTTCTTCCTGAAGAACACAGCTCTGTAGTTTGTGTCCTTCTTCTTATCTGCTTGTGGAAACTCTGTTTTCACATAAAGTCACAACCTGAAGAAACAAATCTGTTTCTCTGCTTCTCTCTCTCCTTTTCACTGTGTGTGTGAAGCTCGCTCGACCGCCTCGCCCAAACCTGTTCTACCGGACGACACTCCCTCTCTCTCTTCATGTTCATTCTCTATGGAGCTCCACCTCTCTCCCTAACACCTGACCCCCCCCTTTGTTTCTGTATGTCACTCCACCTCTCTCTCTCTCTCTCTGTCTGTCTGTGTGTCTCTCTGTCTGTCTGTCTGTGTGTCTCGCTGTCTCTGTCTCTCTGATCGCTGATCATATGTTCTCTGCAGACATTTTGAGCTCGTTTTCTTCAACTGTTTTGTGTCGTTTCTTCATTTCTTAACCTCATGGTTAGTATTCAGTTGATTTTTACGTTTTCATCACTGAAGATTTGATGTTTTATATATTCATTATTATGTTTGGTAGTTTCTCTTTGAATACAGTTTCATCCAGAGTCACAGAAAATATAAAAGCATGAAACACGAGAGCAGCTTCAGTGGAATTAAACCCGAATCACTGGCAGTGATCAGCTGTGACGTCAGTGTGTCGTAACCGGTTCGACAGAAACTTGATGCTGAAGGCGGAAGGCCCACGCTCTGCTCCTATTGGCTGAACGTTACAGCTGTTTTTACAGGTGTCTTCAGCAGCATGCAGCTCACAATGACTTTCCATCTGCTGTCTTCTAAATCTTACTGGTTAATAGGTTTATTGATGTGTTGCATGTACCATTATCACTGTTTTATATATCCTGAAGTCGATGGATCGTGTTTGGAATGAACTGCAGCAGGTGTGTCTGTGTACACACCAGTATTTGTTCAGTTCAACTTTATTTATACAGCGCAACATCATAACAAGTTACCTCCAGGCTTTTTCATACAGAGCAGGTCCAGACCCACTTTATTTACACACCCAACAATTCCCAAATGTTCTGTTCTTTTAAATCCGAATCAGGTTTCCACGCGCAGGACATTTGCTTTGGTGTTTTACTGCTTTGAAGATATGAAAATAAATTACACACAATGAATAAAAACGATGCACAATATGACTGTTAATGTGTTCTGTTCTGTTTGTGTGGATTTAAAATGTAAATTTAAATATCAACATTAAATAAAATGTTCTTGTCCAGCGTAAATGCATTGACCTGCCGCTGACAGGACCGATATCTAACAGTCGCCATGTTCTTTCTATCTAGAAAATAAATATATTTCCTGTTGGCCCCCCCACATCTGTCCCCTTTCAGCGAGCTGCCGCTCCATGCCACATTCACCCAGGCAGACATCCATCCCTGTGGATCAGGGTACCAGGGGGTCCTGGGGCCGGGGGGTCCTGTATGAAGTGACTGTTAAATTATTAATGTCTCTTTTTCAAGACAACGTTGAAAAATGTGAAACTGTCAAATCTTTTCAAGGGAAAACGTTTTCAAAAACTGGATCACCAACCAGACAGATCAGGCCCCAGACCACCAGGGACCCCAGACCACCAGGGACCCCAGACCACCAAGGAGGGTTACTGTCTGCTGAGAACACGTGGTCTTAATCTTAAAGACCCTAATTTTTTTTACTTTTGTTGCTTCTTCCACTTACAAATGTTAAAGATTAATTAAATGTCTGTTCTTGTTGTTTAATAAAGACAAAAAAAACTACCCCCCCTTTTTTCCCCCTTTTCCGTTTCCCGCGGAAGCCCCTCCCTGTTAGCCGTTAGCCGCTTAGCTCCGTAGCCGGACGACAGGAGTAGCAGCCGGGGAAACGGAGGAGAAAAACGCGGAGAAGAGGAGGAAATGAGCCCGGCGGAGGACGGCAGAGGACCGCGGTGACCGGACAGAGAGAACAGCCGCTTCATGGTGCGTTAATGCGGCTGAAAAGTGCCGAGGAGAAGTCGACAAACACCGAGCTCCTCCCGACTCTCCTCCTCCTCCTCTGCTGTCTTCGACTGTTCTTTACTTACCGGGAGGAAAGAGTCGAGCAACATGTCCACAAAGAGGAGAAGCGTCTTTCTGGCTGTTGTTAGTTTGTAAGGCTGTTTTTAAAGGTTAGCAGCCGTCTTTAGCCTGCTAGCTGCAGTTTTCCGTTAGTGTGACAGAGGAGCAGCGGCTAGCGTTAGCATAGCTTTTCCTTTCGGAATTGAAGGGATTCAGATAAACAGTTTGGGAAGAAGTTTGGAAAGTGATTGACAGTTTGTAGATATTTAAAGTAGATTAAAGAAACATGGAGGAGATGTGAAGGTTCTGTAATAATCTTAGGGCTGAAGCTAATGATCATTTCTGTTCTTACTCATTACATCGTTCACTTGGTTCTTCAGAAACATTTAAAGGGCTTTGAGACGGAAATCAGTTCCACTGTGTTTGGAAAGTTTTAAAGTGTTTTGGGAAGAAGTTTTGAGAAATGTGTGGGTGTCTGAAAGTTGTAACAGGGTCCTAGAAGGTTTTGGGACACGCTTTTTGGGGTTTTAGCATCAGTGGAAGAAGCTTTCAGAGCCTTAAATACAAGTAGCTATAACACAATGTAGAAAAACAAGTAATGTTGCTTCAGTGAAAGTACAAAGTACTACCAGGTAAATGTACTTGATATATTAAAATTGTTGTATTTTAATATTACACACCCTCTGTCTTTATACTTTAATAATCTCTCTCTCTCTCCACAGAGGACCATGCAATCATTCCTTGCTCGCCCTCGCAGTTAGGAAGTGTGTGTGTGTGTGTGAGAGAGAGAGAGAGAGAGAGAGAGAGAGATCCAGAATGGGGTTCGGTCGGGATCTGAGGAATTCCCACGAGGGACTACTGAAGCTGCAGGACTGGGAGTTAAAGGTAGCCTCCGTACACACTGTCAGCTCCACCTGGCAGCAACACATCTGCTCTGTTAAACATCCCTAACACCAAAAGGCTGAAAGATTCTTTTATATTTGTCGGTTTCATGATGTGAATTCGGCAGAACGCCACCAGGTCGTCTGCGTAGATGGAGATGAGCAGACGTTCGCTTCATGCTTCAGACATGAACACACATCTTGTCCTGAAGGTTAGCTTGTTGAATGAGACACCAAACAAACATTCACCGCTAACGTCAGTTTGCAGGCTAGTTGGCTAATTAGCTGCTCGGCTGCAGCACAGCAGGTAAACGTACCTGGGTCCGGTTACATGGTTCTTATGCTTCATCACCACCAACAACGTGCTGTCTGCCGTCACATGTAGCTACAGAGCTGAAACAGTGGGGGGGTAAATATCTATGAATCACTGTGATTTGATTTAAAGTGCAGCTTCAGTTCAATGTTCACTGTGTAGTAGATTTAAAACGTGATGGAGCATTACCACATGAGACACCATCAGAATATTCACTGCTCTGTATTCAAATGCATCATGTATTTATTGCTGATTTTTACTTGGCATACAGCAATTATCACAAAAGCTGTGTTGAGTGAAATAAATCAAGTAATTCAATCCAGTTTTATTTATATAGCGCCTTGTAACACAGTTATCTCAGAGCCCCCCTTCATGTAGAGCAGGTATACATCGACTCATATCGGCAATATAATAAATACATCTTTCAATAAGGAAAGAATGGGACCTTCCTGTAAACAGTCTCTGACACTGAAAAGGGAAGGTCGGTCACTCGTGGCTCCGTCATCAGTCTTTGCTCCGTTATCAGCAAAGTGCTGTCTGCTGAACGTCATCATTCATGAAGTGCGCCGTGAGACGGTCGTCCTGCTGCAACACACAGCGTTTGTTGTTGCGTACTACTCCACATTTTCAGCTCCGTCATTTTTCCTAAATTTGAGGTGCAGTTTTGGGAGGGTGGCTTGACTGAAGTATGTGCATCTTTTATCCAGCGTTGGGAGGACATTTTGAAAGCCGCGATGTTAGTAGAGACCATGTTTTAGCCATTCATTGCCAGACTGGGCAGCATTACTTTCACTTGACTTTCTGGCCGTAAAGCTGCCGGAGGTGCTGATGCAGGTTGGCGGTGTCGGCTCATGATGTGGCAACAGGTCTGGCCACAAAATCTTCTGTTGCAAATCTACCATCTCAAACCGGAAAGCCCTCATGCCACTGAAGTGCTGCTTTTGTTCAGGACTAAATTGTGCAACTGACTTCAGGGGTTTTCCTCGGGTCTCGCGTGTTTGAGTCCCTGTGGGCCACTTCTTGTTAAAGTTTAAACCCTGGGTCCTAAATCACAGCTGTTTCAATCGCAATCTCGATTTGAAATCGGATAATTGTTAAGTCCTGCTAAAGAGCACGTTTCTGATGTTTCCCCAAATAACTTTCTTCCTTTTAAAATAATACAAACACTGAACATTACATTTACAGAACAAAAGGGAATGAATGTGATCTCAGTTGGACTTTAATTCATACAAACTGACATGTGTTGAGTGTCTCTGGTAGAATTATCAGCAGCACACACACAGAAACATCTCAAACAATGAGAGAGAAACTATAAGAAACTAAAAAGTGTTGAGAGATAAAAATAAAGAAGTCAAAATGAGAGTGTGACACTGGTCGCACGACTGAAGGCCAGCACACTAATGTGGGTGCTGTCGGGGTTTCAGGCTCTGACTGAACCTGTGACGGTCCCGGTTTGAGTCGGGACCTTATCTGGCCGTAAAGCTGAGTCGGGACCCCTCACTTCCTGTCAGCTCTCTACGCGTTCTAATAAAAACTATATGAACATGTTTGTCGCCCTCTAGTTGCTGGAGACGGTGAAGCGCTTCATGACGCTGCGAGTGAAGAGCGATAAAGAGTACGCTGCCCTGCTGCTCAGCATGACTCAGCAGACTGAGAAACAGGAAGCTGCTGATTATGTCAGCACGGTCAGCAAGGTGAGTGGACTCACCTGTCCATTCAGTCGTGATGTCTCTCTGTGTGTCAGTCCTGGTCTCAGAGTCTCTCTCTGTGTGTCCTGGTCTCTGTGTGTCAGTCTGTGTGTCAGTCCCGGTCTCTGTGTGTCAGTCCCGGTCTCAGAGTCTCTCTCTGTGTGTCAGTCCTGGTCTCAGTGTGTGTCTCAGTCCCGGTCTCAGAGTCTCTCTCTGTGTGTCAGTCCTGGTCTCAGTGTGTGTGTCAGTCCTGGTCTCAGTGTGTCTCTCTCTGTGTGTCAGTCCTGGTCTCAGTGTGTCTCTCTCTGTGTGTCAGTCCTGGTCTCAGTGTGTCTCTCTCTCTGTGTCAGTCCTGGTCTCAGTGTGTCTCTCTCTCTGTGTCAGTCCTGGTCTCAGGTGATCCGTCAGACTGAGGCGTTGGGTCGGGTAATGAGGAGTCACGCTGATGATCTGAACTCTGGTCCTCTACACCGTCTGGCAACACTGATCCGAGACAAGCAACAGGTGAAGAAGAGCTACCAGAGTCTTCATCAGCAGCTGGAGAGCCATAACCACAAGGTATGCTGGGAAATACGGGGGGGTCTCACATTTAGTGTTTTCATCTGTTTCTTTTTATCATTTCTGTCTGGATCTGATTGAGTTCACTACTGACTGTTTACAGTCAAAATGTGAAATAATGAAATGGCTGGAAGTGGCTGTTGAAATCCTGAAAGGAACTGAAGTGTCAAAGTATAAACATTAAAAGCTGTCGACTTTGAAGAGATGAAAGCAGTTGAATGTTAGTTGATGTGTAAAAAGTGTCGCATTGACATGCGGCAGATGAAGGCATTCATTCATTCATTATCCATACCGCTGATCCCAAAGGGTCGCGGGGGGGCTGGAGCCAATCCCAGAACATTGGGGCGAGAGGCGGGGAAACACCCTGGACTGGTCGCCAGTCAATCACAGGGCAGACAAACAGACATTTAGGGGACACACATTCATACACCGATGGGGACACAGTTGCCATGCTGCCCCCACCAGCGGCAACTTGGGGTTCAGTGTCTTGCACAGGGACACTTCGACATGTGGACAGCGGGAGCTGGGATCAAACCACCAACCCTGGGGTTAATGGACGACCACATTATCCTCTCAGCCACAGATGAAAGCAGTTGAAGTGAAAATGTAGCGAAGTCAGTTTTCGTCGCAAGTCGACAAGCAAATAACTTTTAAAATGCTTGTTTTCAGAATGGTGTTTGGGTCAATCAGGGCTAATCCTGGTGCTGTCGTGGTTCACAGTAAAGTACAACTGATAGCTGGAATCAGGTAACATGTCAGACCTTACAGAGACATCACAGCGCTCTGGGTGCTACACTACTTTCTCCTCCGTTTCTGATTCAACGTCAGGAGGACAATCAAACGCTGATAGGGTTTTGTAACACAGCGTCATATGAATTTATTGCAGGCCTGTACCCTGATCCATATGAAAGTACGTGATTTTCAACACGAGTGATGAAAGCAGTTGAAGCCTACAGGAAGTGTGATGATGTCACGCACTAATGTTAAAATCTGAAAGGTCTGAAGAAAGCATAAAACCGACAACATAAAGAACTAACTAACACGACGCAGCGAGGACAGAGACTCGTTTAAAGTTATTTTATTCATTTCTCTCAGTAACACTCCTGGTGTTTTGTTGTTGCCAGGTAACCAGGAGTGATCTGGACAAACTGAAGGCTACGTATCGTCAGCTGAGCCGCGATGCTAATAACGCTAAAGAGAAATACAGAGAGGCTCTGGCTAAAGGTTTCCACTCTTTATTCTTCAGGTTGTTTTTGGGCATCTGGTTCAGATAAACTTGCATCTTTTGAATATTTATAAAATCTGACCGTTTATTTTGTAATTTGTTTATTTCGCCCTCCGTTTCGTCCAATCACAGGCCGGGAGGCGGAGCGTGCCCGGGAGCGTTACGACAAAGCTACGGCGAAGCTCCACAACCTTCATAACCAGTACGTGTTGGCGGTGTGTGGGGCTCAAACGCAGCAGGATGAACACCGACGCCGTGCTGCACCTGCGCTGCTTGACGCTCTGCAGAGGATGCAGGAGGACATGACGCTCGCCCTGTGAGTCACATGGCATGTTAACTGGCACGCTAACTGACAAGCTAACTGGTACACTAGCTGAAACACGAATGACCTTATTAGCTGATATATCTGTGTACTGTTGTGTGTATTGCTGCAGTAAAAGTATCCTGCAGGAGTACTGTGAGATCAGCAGTCTGTTGACGGAGGAGATAGTTAAAGTTCATCAGGAGATTTCAGCAGCTGTCGAGCAGATTGACCCGCTGGCGGAGTACCAACAATTCATCGATGCCTACAGGTCAGAAAATAACCACTGTCGCACAGGTCTGACTATGGTTACCATGGTAACGGCATATCCGTCTTCCTGGTTGCCATGGTAACGGCGTCTGTCCCCTCTCAGGTCTCCGGAGACTCCCGAGGTGAACGTGGAGTTCGACGCATCTCTATTGGAGGAGACGGACAACCTGCCAGCCAATGAGATCCTCTGGAACACGCTGACGGCCGACAGCCTGCAGGCCATGTGAGCTACTACAAAATAAAAACATCAGCCACGTTTCCTGTAGCCTGCTAAAGTAAAAGTCTCCAGGGTTTAGACAACACCTTTCAAAACCTTATGAACATCCCAAAACTTTCCAATACAGTGCTGGAATATTTCTAAAGTTTGAATTTCTTTTGGAAATGGCTTACAACTTAAAACTTTACAAAACAAAACTCTTCATCACAAAGTTTTCCAAATCTTTCCAGTCTCTCACTTTTTCAATTCAATTCAGTTTTATTTCTATAGCTCTATATCATAACAGAGTTATCTCATAGCACTTGTTAATATAGAGCAAGTCTAGACCAACTCTAAAAACTCTAACGTTTGAAGTCAGGAATTTGAATGTTTTTTGTCTTAATTTTCTTTGTGATTGTACAAAGTCACAGTTTCATATATTATCTGGGTTAGTTTATTTTGTTTGTTTTCCAAGGTTGTCGTCGGCGACGGAGGAGCTGGTTCTGACTCAGCAGAATCTGCGGACGAAGGAGGCGTTGGCCGACGACCTTGATACCAAAATTCAGACGAGTCAGCAGAGTGCCGAGAGGAAGAGCGAGTGAGTGAGAAGAGTCAAATAAAAGAAGCATGTGTTCTCTCTCTCTCTTGACTCTGACTGTCTCTCGCCCTCAGCTGTGTCCTGCTGCTCAGTCAGAAACTCTCTCTCCTTGAGCTTCATCACGCCGTCCAATCACTGCATGGCTCTGAGGCCCGCCTCGCCTCCCAGAAGGCCCTGCTGGACGCCAAGATGGCTGCCGCCTCCCCCCCGCCGCCGCCGCCTCCCCCAATGCTGCCGTACGAGGATGACGCTCGCTCCATCGGATCCACTGTAAATATTTTGTTATTGATTATCTGTGATCTGATCTCAGGGTTGTACCAGAACTACAGCACACAACTGGCAGGAAGAGCTGCTCTTTCAAAATATAGGCACGATTTCCATACGGCGCTCTCTTGTCATACTCTAAACCTTCAACATTCAAACAGCTGGATCACCTGTGTGTGTGTGTTCAGGATAAAACAAAGGAGAGGAGCTCTCGGTTCGACACTCTCCGTCACTCTCTGGCCGGGATGATTCGCTCTCCTAAAGCGATGCTGGGCTCCTCCACATCGGTGAGCTTCATCATCTGTCACCTGCCTGTCTCACCTCTCACCTGTCTGATGTATTGATAGATGTAACTGTTCCTCCCTACAGCAGTTCTTTGATGTGATCCCGACGTCGGAGCGCCCCCTGGCGGAGCAGGAGTGGTACCACGGTGCTATCCCCCGTACCGAGGCTCAGGAGTTACTACGGCAACAGGGAGACTTCCTGGTGAGGGAGAGTCACGGTAAACCGGGCGAGTACGTCCTGTCTGTGTTTTCTGATGAGCAGAGACGACACTTCATCATCCAGTACGCCGACGTAAGTACACACTCAGTATTTCATAATAATGGAGTAGATATAATTAAATTAATATGGAAGTGAATCAGTTAACAAGTGAATAAACTTAAAAGATTAAGTAATAAACTTTCTTCAGTGTTCTGATTATTGTCCTTCTCGCCGTCTGTCTCTCTCCGTCTCTCTGGTAGAGTCAGTACCGGTTTGAAGGGACGGGCTTCTCCACCATCCCTCAGCTCATCGAGCATCATTTCTCCACCAAACAAGTCATCACCAAGAAGTCTGGAGTCGTGCTGCTCAACCCTGTTGTCAAGGCAACCACAACTATATCTATCTATACACACACGCTACATATTACTACATAAATGTAGTTATATGATATCTGTATGCAGGAGGAGAAGGTTGGTGGTTCGATCCCGCCTCCTCCTGTCCACGTGTCCAAGTGTGCTTGGGCGAGACGCTGCTACTTGATGGAGGCCGGCAGCTTCATGGCAGCTACGTCACCATCGCCGTGTGTGTGTATACTGTATATATGGATTTGTCTTTCTCTCTGCAGGATAAGAAATGGATCCTGAACCATGAGGATGTGGTGCTGGGGGAGTTGCTGGGAAAGGTAACCTCACTTCCTGTTTCCTCCCGTCATCATCACTACAGTTTTCATTTCTGTTTTGAACCGCTCTCACCTCGTATCTCTCTGCCTCTATATCCCATCATGCTCTGCTGGGTGCCAGGGTAACTTTGGCGAGGTGTTTAAAGGGACGCTGCAGCGTGACAAAACACCAGTCGCCGTCAAAACGTGTAAAGAAGATTTACCTCCAGAGCTGAAGATCAGGTTCCTGTCTGAGGCCAGGTCAGATTTCTAAAACCAAAATAAAACAATATTTTTATCAATGAAGTGAAAAATAACAGCTCATCAAAGAACGATAGGAAGGAAAATCAGGTCATTTTAAAATCTTTTCCAAAACAATATTTAGTTGTTGCATTCGCAGGAGTGATACACATTTCAAACCTCCCACAAATATGTTGACGGCTTCAGATCAGGACTCCTCCAGGCGCCTACGTGTAGCTAACCTGACAGCACGTTGGCTGGGCACTCACACTTCGTGGGCACGACTGGTGGCATTGACCATCTGGACTTCAGACGGGGGGGACACTCCATTCACTGAGGAGGAGGTCCAGAAGAGACCTCAGCAGATAGACTCTTGGATCATGAATGAACATCATCTAGTCTGAAATGAGAAAAGCCCTTCATGTTAAGCAAAACTGGGAAGACGAGCTTCAACTAGAAAAGTGAGGAGTTCTTCAGAGACTCTTAAAGTCACTAATGTAAACGTGCAGAGGGACGTCCGACTGTTCACTGATAACATACGCTGCTGGCCGCAGAGCAGCACAGTCTATAAGTTAAATAGTCACCTGGTCGGCCGGTGTAATGTGTCTGTAATGGTCTGACAAATACAACAACCAGCATCACATGTTGCCTGTCTGTGATTGGCTGCAGGATCCTGAAGCAGTATGACCACCCGAACATCGTGAAGCTGATTGGTGTTTGCACGCAGCGACAGCCGATCTATATCGTCATGGAGCTGGTTCCTGGTGGGTGGAGCTCATTCAGTTTGTCTTTGTTGTTTTTTTTGTTGGTCAGTTTCTAACAGCTGTGTCTTTACTGTGCTGTGTTTGCGTGACCCCTCACTGTGTCTGTCAGGTGGAGACTTCCTGTCCTTTCTGAGGAAGAAGAAGGACGAGTTAAAGATGAAGCAGCTCGTTCGCTTCTCTGTCGACGCTGCTGCCGGCATGGCGTACCTGGAGAGTAAGAACTGTATCCACAGGTAAATAAGGAACAACGTTTTATTTTGAAATCAAGTCTAACTTTTATTCGTCATGTAGCGAAACATGTTCAGAAGGAATCAGCAGATCCATGTCAGTAAAGATCAGATATTCTGTGATCATGTAACTTCCCGTTGATGCGTCACTATTAAAGCTCTCCCCGTCTGAGTGTCTGTCTGAACCTGTCTGTCTCTCAGGGACCTGGCAGCAAGGAACTGTCTGGTGGGAGAGGGCAGTGTGTTGAAGATCAGTGATTTTGGGATGAGTCGTCAGGAGGACGATGGTATTTATTCTTCATCTGGACTCAAACAGATTCCTATCAAATGGACCGCTCCAGAGGCTCTCAACTACGGTAACACCTGTCTGTCACCTAACTCTCACCTGTCTCACATCTGACACAAACACCTGTCTCACAGGCAATATCTACCCTAAACCTGTTAACCTGCTCTGTGATTGGCTGCATCAGGTCGTTACAGCTCAGAGAGTGATGTGTGGAGTTATGGGATCCTGCTGTGGGAGACCTTCAGTCTGGGGGTGTGTCCTTATCCTGGGATGACCAATCAGCAGGCCCGAGAGCAGGTGGAGAAAGGTAAACGCAGAGAGCGTTGAAATAAAAAATGACATGAATAAATTGTGTTGAAATTAAAATGTACCAACAATTTGTGAAATGATTGAAGAAATAATTTATTATAAAATGCTATTTGTAATAATAAATAAAAAATATTATTGTAGTCGATCGTTAAATAGTGAGATAAAACATTAAGCTAATTAAATTCACTTAGAAAAAGTAATATTTATCAGTTTATTTTGAACAATTTCTTTCATTCAGAAATTATTGTTGCATTGAAATATTTTATACAATTATTCACCTGATTATTAATTTAATATTGAAGATTTTAGGGTTCCATATTTACAGACATTAATAATCTGTCCCTGTATCTGACAGGTGATTACGGGTGTGTTGGCTGAGAGGTGATAATATGGAATATAAACTAGAACTCAAATGATGAATTGATTAGTCAGTCGATAGAAAAATTTAGATTATTGATTTATCATTGGAGTCGTATTTATTTATTTGATGTTTCTTAATGAAAACCTCTTTGGATTTTCAACTGTTGGTCAGACGAAACGAGTAACTGCACAATGCAACTAGGTAACTATGGAAACATGACATTAATTGCTTCCCCCAATCTCTCTCCTCCTGGTTGCTAGGTTACAGGATGGCGTGTCCTCAGCGTTGCCCTGACGATGTATACAAAGTGATGCAGCGCTGCTGGCAGTACAACCCCGAAGAACGACCCAAGTTCTCTGAGCTGCAGCGAGACCTCGCCGCCATCAAGAAGAAGTGATGACATCATAAAGTTAAGTCACGTCCTCAGCAGCAGAGCATCATCAGCAAAGAGTTACTTTCCCCCAACGTTTATGTGCAGGTGGGCGTGGTCAGCAGGTGGCCGTGATGCAGAGACACTGACAAGTCTTTTCAGAAACAAAACATGTCTTTTTAAAAAGTACTAAAAGTTTGTGAGGAAACACTATAAACAGATGAGAAGGGAGGTTTTTAGGATTTGTTTGGAATGTGGAGATGATGTAACGTCAGCACACTGAGCATCTCTGTTAGCTAACGAAACACTACAAAGTCATAAATTCAACCTTTCAAATTACAGAAAAACATAAGTTCAATTTGTTGAAGTCGATGCTAATCTGTCTGCTGCAGACAGTTAGCATTTAGCTGATATTTGAACTACAGTGTAAACACAACCAAACAGTCAGGTGTAAAGACGTGTAGCTGTTTTTAGCATCTGAAAACACACTAAAATCAGACATCAACACTAGAGAACAGCCAACACTGAAAACTGTAAAAAACTTGTTGGTTACACGGGAGAAGTTAGTTAATGGTGCCAAGAGCCTAGAATGATTGTAACAAAGGTTGCTGCTCACTAATAGTATGTTAAAATATGCTAATCAATAAGTTCAGATGTTGTCTGTTTGCACTTTGTTCTGTGTGCATCAACACGTGTTTCACATATTGATGATGATGAACTGATGACAGAACAGAATCAGAAGCTTGTTTCCAACCAAACCAAAATCTTTAGAGAATTTCAAACCGTTTTATCTTAAAAAACCGGACGAGTTTCAGATGTTTTAATGACTGTAGTTACTTCTGTAACTGTTGTTTTAATGTCTGCTCACGTTTCTCTGAACCGAAGCGTCTTTTATGCCGACTGAAACTGAAAGCAATGAAAGTGACTTCAGTCTCCACCTTCAGCTGTTTGAACTGTTGGCTTAACGTTTGCTTAGCAAAAGACTCGACAAACTTCCACGACCTGCAAAGTCACATACGTCATTTTTGGTAGCCTTGCTAGCTTGTTTACCTGGAGCATAGAAGGTGAAACATGAAGCTGTAAATCAACCTGCTGCATTTCTTTATTCTTTAATTCTCAGCTACAATCATGAGGAACAGATAAAACACAATATCATAATTGTAACTTCTATCAGATTTTGAAAACCACGTTCAAGGATCCCTTTAAAATTATTGTTGCAGTTTTAATTTCTCACGTTTCCTTCAAACTGAGTCAGACTTTCTGTTCCGGCAGTTTCACCATGACAAGCTGCTGATTGGACGAGAGGACTAAAGTATCAGCTGACAGATTTCATCAGAGAAGTGCTCGTCTTGTTGTGAATGTGGTGTGTTGACCTTGGACCCGAGCTGCTAAAGTCGGCATGACTCTGAGCTTTAAATGAAGTAATAACTAATTAACTACTAATAATCAAAAGCTTCAAACACACACTTTATTAAAACTTATTTATTGTGAAACACGTTTGTTGTTGAAAACACTAAAAAACGTTCTTTTTACAAAATAAGCTAAAAATGAAAAGATCCGGGCGATGTCAGCCAGTGAGTCGGAAGCCACGCTGCCTGTAACCATGGCAACAGCTGTTAACACTAACATCAACACTGTTTATTTTTACACATTTTACAGTTTTTATTTATTGTTTTTATTATTTTTGTTTATCAGATTTTCTGTCAAACATTTACATACTGACCTTTCTGAAAAAACAGCTGTCAATCATCACACAGACCACGTCCACCCCGACCGACCTTTGTTTGTTTTAAGGAAATGATTTTGACCAATCAGTGATTTCAGGTATTTAGCTGTAGGCTAAAAATGTTTCAAAGTTTAAACAAAAAACGAATTCTTAATAAAAAACAAAGGAAGTGAAAAGATTTACTTTAACAAATGTTTTCAGTAAAATTTTGAAAAAGATTCTCCAAATTAAAAGAAAATGAAATTATCGGCGCTTACTCTTCCTGGTTGTCATGGTAACTGAAATGTTAAAACAGTTTAATATAAATTTATATAAACTACAAATAAAAATACATGTATATGTGTAATTGTGGGTCCTGATTGGTCAGTATCACTTCCTGGTATGTGTGATGGCCGAGCCTAAATGTTGATGTCGGAGCTCCAGAGCGCCACCTACTGTTACTGTAAATAAGTTGAAGATGTTTTAGTTTTCTTTGCGTTTTTACAGTCTTTGTTTTGGACACTAATTGTCTTTTATATTTGTTTAAACTCTTTATGAAAATATTATTGTAGCATTTATTATGAAATTAAACAATCATACGAACAAACGGACCGTGTGACATCATTTCTTCAGGTGCAGCATTCGAGCTCCTCACAGCCTCGATTCAGGTTAAAACTCCCCAAAAACAGAAAAGGTCGTGTTCAGGAAGTAATCTTACATAATGTAACTCATTTGGTGGCAACAGACTTTTAACTCTTGAAAATGTTATTTTCAAAAGAAGAAAAGTCAGGATTAGTTCAACTTCAAAGGTTCAATATTCAAAAAACAAAATTGATCCTGTGTTGACGTTTAGAAGTCGCACCTACGTGCCAACATGTCACTTTGAATGATTTTTATTAAAACTGTAAACTTCCAAATAAGGTCGGCAGCGTGGCCGGTTTGGGGTGGGGCTTGTAGCCGATTCGCTCGTTGATAAGCTCCGCCCTCGATGCCACAGTGGAGGAAGACGCAGAGGCTCCGCCCCCGACGATGTCAACACTGATGACAGACGCCCCGCTCGCCCCGCCTCCTGACTCCACCTCCTCTCGCTGATGCTTCCTGGCCTGGAAAATAATAATAAATTAACACGAGTTGTTTCGTTGAACTTTTCTGAAACAAGATTAAACGGCTCAGTAATAAAGTGATTAATCAGTTTGACACATGCCGATCACGTATCATGTGATGAGCCTCCAAACCAACGACTGCGTCGCCTTAGTCAAAATAATCTGATTGGTACGTCAATAAAACATCTGACAGGAAATCTGACTCCAGATCAGCCACATTTATCGATATCGACAGGGACGTAGAAGTGATCAGAACCTCGAGCTCCTTCTTGACGCTCTCGAACTCCTCGGTGTCGTCGATCTTCAGCTCCAGTCGAGTCGGTTTCCTCCTCAACATCTTCAGTTTGTATCAGAGGAAACCTTCAGACGACGGTGCAAAGATCCATGGCAAATAATTACTGATGTACAGGATTATTATAAAACAAAGGGTCGCGTGTATTCAGAAATTAATCCGGTGCTGCTAACAGGCTACACTTGCTATGCTAAGGCTACGGGAGCACCGCAACAGAGCTCAGTTCACTGATGGTCTGCAGGACTGGCAGCTGTAGCGCGCCCTCTACTGGACCACAAGGGTAGCTACGTCCAGCGCTGTTGGCTCACACACTAAACTGGCTCGTTACTGTCCGGCCTGCAGATGTTTGTCTTGGTGTCCGGCCTGCAGATGTTTGTCTTTAGCCGGACCACGTGATAGATCGCCACATACATCATGTGAAACATGGCTGCATCCGGTAAAAATATTGTGTATATATAAGTATATCTGTATATAACGGAGTCTGTTGTGTTTGTTAGTGAATCCAACACTTTAAGAAAAACAGCTGTTTGATTTTAAACATTGAAACTCACTGTTACAGTCATTTGGTTCAATGGCAGCGTTCAGTCTGAACAGTAACGAGAAGCTAAGCTAACCGGCTAACGTCGGCTCGAACGTCTAAAATGACGGACTTCACCGGAAACAGACAAACGTCCCTCTCTCACCTTTACACGACAGTCTCACGCGCTCTAACGAACGTGTGTAACGCGACCTGACAGCTGTGTTGTTGCGGTTTTCTCGCCTCTGGTGTTTGTGTGCTGCCACTCTGTATACCGGAAGAACAACCTTTAAACCGGAAGCTGACGACGTGTTTACGTCCGGGTCACGCCTCGGAGACGCCGCCGCTTCGTTTGTCTTCACGTGTGAGTTTAAGATGAAAAATGTTTAAAAGTTAAAAGTTTGAAACGCAACGCGTCACAACTGTCAATCAAACTAACAGTGTCGGCTCAGGTGCGGTGACGCTGCTTTTCGTTGTGTGTGACGCTTCCGTTAATGACGTTAGTGTGTATGCTAATGCTAACTTTAGCTTTTCTCTTTCTATCTGACCGATTCTCTCAGTTTCTACCAAACTCCAGTGGAAAGTCGTGTAAGTTGGGGCTGTTTCACTCTGTACACGTTTCTTCTCAACTCTTTGATCCAGGTGAAACTCAGCTACTTTGTTGTATTAGAATTTTAGGATTAGGTGTCTCCCAAAATGCACCGCTGCACAGCCTGAAGCAGTGGACGCTGTCTGCTGACTAATGATCATTTTATTGGATCAACTAAAAGGAAGAGTAAATATTAATTATATTAAGTAGATATTTCAGACACACAAGACTAACATGTTGTATATTTCAAAGCTGAAAGATTAATTTAAAATGATTTGAGTTTATAATATCTGTAGTTCATCGACCTTTAATGAGAGTTGCATTGATAACATGATGAATGAATGCTGTTTGCACAATTATCTTCCTTCAAAATATGAATATTATTGTTCATATTAATATTTGCATTAGGTTTGTGGCAGGTTCTGATTATATATTTTTATTTTAATTCTATTAAATAACAGATCATTTAGTTATTCTTCATTAAAATTTGCATCTTGGACGTTTAAAATAAAAAGCTCCTGTAACCCCCCCCTTTCCCAGTGTTTTCTGTCGGTTCAGAAGAAGAGGAACTGAATCAGAATGTCAGACGAGGAGGACGCGGCTCCGGCCGTGAAGAAGAGTCGTGTTTTCTACGGAAGCCTGGAGGAAAAAGAGCGAGAGCGTCTGAGCTCAGAGTCGGCGAGCAGTGCGGCAGCAGGAAGCGATGCGGTGAAGGCGGGAATCGAGGCAGGAAACATCAACATCTCATCAGGTGGGTCTCACGTTGTACACCACAGACTGTAAATGTGTGTTTGCGATGTGTGAGTGAGACTTTCCCATGATGCCGTGCAGGAGAGACTCTGGAGCTGGAGGAGCGGGTCAGCGAGAGGCAGCAGGAAGCACTCGCCGCGTTTGAGCGGCGGCGGCGAGCGCGGCAGATCACCGTCTCCACTGATGACGCTGAGGTGAAGGCCGGCCTCCGAGCACTTGGAGAGCCAATCACGTTGTTTGGAGAGGGACCAGCTGATCGCCGCGAGAGGTACGTTTAAAAAATGTGCTCGTGGAAAGTCGAGGAAAAAAAAATCTGCAGTTGAATCGAAAAGGAAACTAGAACATTTGAATCTGTTTAAAGGCTTTGACTACGTGTGGTGGATTTTCAGTCGAAGGAAAGGTTGAAGTCGCTTCTGTCTCAATTTTAGAAGTTTTATTACAACAGTTGAGTATAAAGGTGAACATCGGATATTTCTGCAGAAATATGGAATGAACCCAAAGAAACTCCCTCAAATGGTGGGTTTTATACCTCTAACCTTAGTCTCCACCTTTCTCAACTTGCCCTTCCTTCCTTAACTCACCTCCTAGTTAATTCATGACAGGTCAGTGTGACCTGGCCCAATTTCACTTCCCCATTCTGTCACGCTTTGCCCCCATAATCTGCTGTTGTGGCGAACTGCCTCTAACCTCACTTCCCTCTTGTCTCACTTTTCTCTGTCTCCAGAGTCTTACACATCCCCCTAACTTCCACGGCCCACCACTCTATCTCTTCAGCCCTTGGTTCATGCCTATACAAGGACACATCCGAGAAAAAAGGAACATAACTAAAACACATATCACAGTATATAACAATTATCATCATTAATGCATTATATAGGTATTCATAACATGTATGGATTTCTATATGCTTTATAGAAAAAGTCCCACAATGGAACCTAATACAGGCTGAAAATCATCACGACTCGCTCCCCTGACTTGATGTTTCTGTTGTCTGATTGGTTCTCCAACAGGCCGACATGTTGCTACAGTAACGACGCACTCTGACTGTCTTTGTCTCGTGTGTTTGTGCTTCAGACTGCGCAGTGTTCTGTCTGTTGTCGGTCCGGACGCACTGAAGAAGTCCAGGAGAGATGAAGAGAGAGCCAAGAGATCACAGGACGAGGTCAACACACTCTCACGCTATATAAATATTTTTAATATACCCAATATTCTGCCATATGACCCCAGAGGGGCTCCATATAAAACTGATTTGTTTGTAGTTGAAAGATTTGGAGGAGAGCGAGTAAGTGGACCTGTTAAGAATAAAAAAACTAAATCTAAAAGTAAAATGCCTTTTCTCTCTGACCAACCACAGTGCCAGCAGACATGGTACCATGAAGGCTCCGCCTCCCTGAAGCAGGCTCGGCTCTGGTTGGCCAAATACTCTCTGCCACGGTGAGTCAACAAATTGACCAATCGGAGACAGGAGGACCAGAGAGCTGCTCCACACTTCTGGTCTCACTTCCTGCTTCTCCTCTCTTCTTCTTTTCATACACTGATTATTGATCTGCTGCAAGCTTATCAAACAGATTCTGATTGACAGGCGTCATCAGGGGCTCGTAGGACAAACCTGTGTGAGTGAGGAAGGGAGAGAAACAGCTTGTGTGTGTTTGTCCTCATTATTGTGACCTTTGTGGGCTCAGCCAATCACTGCACGCTATCAAACTGAGGTCAGATCAGATCGCTGATACGGCTGCTCCCACCATTTCCCCGTAGAGACGTGTGCAAAACCTGGAAGTAGACCCAGAAGTGAACCTGGAACTACAGACTTTGTTGGTGTGCAGTTGTCATTGGACAGAATTGGCGCCACGTTGAGTCAGAATCTATGGTTCAGAGCAGCTTGGTGAAGCAGCTACGTTAGCATTGTAGCTACGGTATCTTACATTGCAGCGCCATCAGGAGGAAACTGAAATCAGAGGAATCTGATTGGCTGTGACTCACAAGCTCCTGCTGTGATTGGTCCATCAGGGCGATGAGGCGTCTGGAGGCTGCACGCGCTCAGAGGGATGTTGCCGAGGCGACCAGGACGATCCGGCAACAGGAGCTGCACAAGAGCCTGAGGGTGAGATGAGAGCGAAACATTTCTTTCACATGTTCCTGTTCAGCCAATACATCTATTGATAATCTTTCATTGAACAGTGTATATTCACTGGAGTCAGATATACAGCTCTGGAAAAAATTTAGACCACTGCAAATGTTCCAATGTTTGTCTGGGACAAACAGGAAACTAATGTCTCGAGCTCTGACTGTTGCAGGGATATGACCCGTTAAAGACAACGTGGTTTTTGGGATGGTAAACGATGCAGAGGGTTAATGTGGAGCGAGAGGTGAAAACATGGTTGGGTTCATGACTGGGAAACACTGTCTGAACAACAAACTTCTTCTTCAGAACCTGAACAACTTCTGCAGTCAGATCGGTGATGATCGCCCAATCAGCTTCTGCCACTTCAGCCCCGACTCCAAAATGCTGGCCACCGGCTCCTGGTAACAAGCCTCGCCCACTGTAGCATTAGCATTAGTGATGTTGCACCAGGATGCTATTAGATTTAGATTTCTGCTAGCAACACACATCTTAGCATGGTGAATCAACATGCTCTTGATAAGATGAAGCTAATGCTAACGACCCCCCTCCCCCCAACAGGAGCGGTCTGTGTAAGCTGTGGTCCGTCCCCGACTGCAACCTGATTCGTACACTCAGAGGTGGGCGGAGCTTCACCTGTATATAATAAAAATATTTCTTTGAATGATCACAGATCTGAATGTATTATTGATTTTGTCTTTATAGTTTTTTTTTGTTTCTAAATAACTTAATCATAATTATAATTGAATACATATTTAGTTTAGTTGTAAACACTAAATTTCAGTAATGTTTTCTGGATACATGTACATGTATATATGTTATTTATATATCATATAATGTATAATATACGCTCTTTAATGAGTAACGGTGGCCCCGCCCACCCCTCTGCCCCTGCTCTCTGATTGGCTGAAGGACACAACACCAGTGTTGGTGCGGTCGTCTTCCGCCCGCAGGCCGGAGTCTCTGTCGACCAATCAGACGTCAGCTTGGCCTCATGTGCTGCTGATGGGTCTGTGAAGCTGTGGAATTTAGAGAGGTAGGAGGCAAGGATACTAGAATCTGAAGAAATGAAGAATAAACCCTGTTCTTTATGTGATCATTCATTCCTGTCTGTCTCCCTTGTTGCCATAGTGACGAGCCGGTGGCAGACATTGAGGGTCACAGTGAGCGGGTGTCTCGAGTGTCCTGGCATCCTTCTGGGAGGTTTCTGGGAACAACCAGGTAATCTGGTGTCAAACCGTCACTGTGTTTCTGTGTACTAATACACACAGACAGTATTTATTCTGTCTATCTGTCTTGTCTATAGTTATGATAACTCGTGGCGTCTGTGGGATCTGGAGGTTCAGGAGGAAATCCTCCATCAGGAAGGTCACAGTAAAGGAGTCCACGACCTCCACTTTCACCCTGATGGATCACTAGCTGCTACTGGGTAAAGTACACTCTGTACTGTACTGCACTGCACTGTAGTATACATGCTGTCTCTCTGGACCAATCATCTCTGTCTGTTGCCCCGACCCCCTCTGCTCTCGTCCAATCAGAGGGCTGGATGCGTTCGGCAGGGTGTGGGACCTGAGGACGGGACGCTGTGTAGTTTTCCTGGAGGGACACCTGAAGGAGATCTACAGCCTGCACTTCTCCCCCAACGGGTCAGCCAGTCAGATAGCAGCAGAGTGAAAGAACAGGATAAAACCAAATTTAAATGTATTAAAATTACATAAAGATGAGGGCTTTTTCACACCACAAACAAAATTTGAAGAACATGAAGTTCATTGTTTTTGTTATGGAGACGGAACCAGATAAATGTTTGTCATGTAATATTTGGTCTGTGTTCTCAGGTATCACCTGGCAACAGGAAGTGGTGATAACACCTGTAAGGTTTGGGAGCTGAGAAACAGGAAGTGTCTGTACACAATCCCCGCCCATCAGAACCTACTGTCTGCTGTCCGCTTCCAATGTAAATACGTTTTATTTTAATGTTCATTTTGGTTGAATTTGATCTCATTCAGTTTTTATTGATTATATTTCACTTTTATTCTGTCTCAAATGTCCTTTCTTTTTATTTTTTAAATAAAGCTTTATTTTTCTTTCCTGTTTGTGTGCAGCCACAGACGGTCACTTCCTGTTGACTGGAGCGTACGACAACACTGCGAAGGTGTGGAGTCACCCAGGTTGGACACCGCTGAAAACGCTTGCCGGACACGAGGGGAAGGTACAAATTCTCCACTCTGATTGGTCCGTTCAGACGGTGCTGCTGATTGGTGGAGACACATTGGGTACATTAACTTGTCACACCTGTTTCTATTTCCAGGTTATGGCTGTCGACGTGTCACCTGATGGGAAACTGATCGCCACCAGCTCCTACGACCGAACCTTTAAACTCTGGTTGTCTGAGTGATATCAGCTGCAGAACATGTGACAAATACTTTGTTTTCTGAAAAACACAAATGAAACTAAACTGTTTGAATTTTTGCTTTTTAATAAATACTTACTTTTTGGAATTTTGTCTCTAAGTATTAAATATGTACAAAACGTCACTTATTTTACAAACAGGTGCAGCTGATCGATCATCTAAAAAATGAAAACATGAAATGACGCAAACAGATGAAGCAACAACTTTTAATGAAATCTCAGTGCGAGTGTCACAGCAGTGCACTCTTGGCGTACGACAGAAGACACAGTGATTGGTCAAATGATGCCCGTAGCTCCGCCCACCCTGTCTCCAGCCTGGAGGAGAGGTGGAGCAATGCTGCCATGGCAACAGCATCCTGCGACAGCGAGCGGAGGTGGAGCTGGAAAAACAAAGCGGAAACTGAGGACGAATTTTCATAATAGCACAGTTGAAAATGACTGCTGTGTTCTGATTGGCTGACCTTCAGGAAAAGCGCCAAGTAAGCATGAGCCAGATCAAAGTCCCGCCCACTGGCCAACATGCTGTCAATCATGTGAATGAAGGCAAGCAGGAGGCTGCTGGCTCCACCACCCTCTGATGTCAGACAGGTGAGCTCCACGCAGAGCGCCGCCGGCCCACAATCCTTCAGGAGATGCACTGGGCGATCAACTGCACACACAGTTAATGACTTTATGATATTTTATAGATAATAGTAACCTTTAAACGTGAGAAACATGTTTCAGTGTGAAAAATATTCATAATGTTTTTATACACAATGAAAGTGACTCACAGGATCCAGACTGCAGCGCTGATTCCAAGTAAGAACTGAACTCTGACCTCTGGGACAGCAAACCCCAACTCAGCAGCTTCGACTGCAAAATAAAGTGATTATTGATCGTCGTCTGATCGATCTGAAATTCAGGATGTGACATGGAAGAAGAAGTGAAGGTGCTCCAGCAGCTGTACCTGTGTTTCCTGTTCGGTTGCCACGGGAGCATTGAATTGAGGCGTGAGACCAGGAAGTGTTGGCAGGAAGAACGGAGCAGCAGCTGGAGCGGCAGGGGGCGCTACAGGTTTATTCCTCCTCTACAACCAGTACAGTGATTATTTAATCGTTAAAATCGTACTTTTATTAATGTTAACATCAACACCATTACAACTACTGTTGCTTTGCAGCTAATCTAATCATTAGTGTGGTATATTTAATCTCAGGGCGACTCACCTTGATGTTGTCCAGGTGCAGCAGACTTTTCCATCGAGACTCCGGCAGCAGAGACAGAGTCACAAGCTCCGCCCCCAACTGCTCAGTTGACTCGTACACGTCATCAACCTCCTCTGATGTTACTTCCTGTTCCGACTTGTCCGCTGTGACCCCTGGCAGTATCTCCTCAGCTGGTTGGTAGTCTGCTGGGAGGGGGCGGAGCCCCACAGGTCCACACAGACTCTTATTGGTCCTGAGGGAGGAGAGCTGCACTGTGATTGGCTGCTGCAGGGGATCGCCTGACAACTCAAAACACACTCTGGCCTGTACTACAAATCCAGTTTAACACCCCGTAATATCTGCTGGTTACCTGCTTCACTAACCAGTCGCATGACGCTGGTCATCAAACCAACCCAACGTTTGCTAATCTAGCCACAAGTGTGCTGACATGAAAGGGGTGGTGCCTGCAGAATCTGACCAATCACAGACATGAGCAGCAGAGCAACTTTACAAACTATAATATTAGAGAAACACAAAGAAGTGAAACATCATCCAGGCTGATGATGTCACTGCGTCATCATCAGGGCACAAGGAGATCTGACTATAACCTGCTGACGTCTGAGCTACAAACAGGATTCACTTTCATATGTCATCAGTGCAACAAGTGCGAGGCTTCAGTCTCTGCTGGAGGATGATGTCAGGATACAGAAGCTCAGTCACATGACTTTGACACAGAGTCACAATCTGGATCTCAGAGAAATCGAGTTTCTCTCGACCTGCAGCGCCACGGAGCCACCTGCTGGTGAAGAGGGCTGAGTGATCAGTATGCGGGGCTTTGATACGCACTGATCTGTTATCTCCAACATGTGCAGCATCAGTTACCATGGCAACATTCGTAAGACGTGAACCACCACCATCGTAACCCTGAAAACCTGAAGTTACCTCGCTGACCCCAAATCCTGCGCCGTAGTCCAGGACTCTGGTGATATCATCTTTACAAACATGAAAAACCCGGCCTATCTGACTGGCTACTGAAACTAAACACTGCACTGTGATTTGTTCAAATCCTGAGAGGTGATTGGTTCATACCAGAGGTAAACACCAAGACTGTCAACGTGAGCCGTCGCCAGGAAGTCTCCGGTTGGTGACAAGGACACACACACTGGCGCCGCGGCAACCAAGAAACAGTCGACGAGACTGAAGAAAACATAAAAATATTATTTATTTACAATAATCAGATAAACAGCAAACACAAATCAAAATGTGTAAATTAATTCTGTGTCCGTTTGTATCAAACACCGAAAGCTGTTGAAGTGTCAGCGAAAGTGAAATGAAAGCAGTTAGAGGGGGTTCGAGCGAAGAGTAAGGGTTGAAAGCTATGGAAGCGGTGTTGAAAGATAATGAAGTCAGTTAGAGTCAGAGATGAAAGCAGTTAGATTGCTAGTTGGACAGGAATGAAATTTCAGTTAGTGGAAGTGCTGCAGAAAATTGAAGCATAAGATCCGAATGTAGCTGAAGAGTAAAAATCAGTTTGAGCAGTTGAAGTGCCAGAAAAAGCATCAAGAGGTTTAAGAGAAGTTGAAAACGATGAAGGGAATGATATCTGGTGAAGTAGTAAAAGTAAAAGCAGTGGACTCAAGTGCTATGAGATAAGTCTGTTATGATATAGCGCTATATAAATAAAATTGAATTGAACTGTTCAATTCTTACCATCCAGACGGGAGATCCCAGGTACGAATGGTGCAGTCCATCGCCACGGTAACCAGCCAGCGGCCATCAGGGCTGAACGTCTGAGAAAGAAATATTATAAAAAGCTGTTAGCAGCCACTGTTAGCATGCTATTTTGAACATCATTAGCGGGTTGTTAGCCGTGTTCGCTTTCCTGGACCCACCATGTCGTTGATGTTGCCATGGTGACCTGCAAACTTTCTGACGACCCTTCTGGTTTCTATGTCGACCACCAGCAGTGTGAAGTCATCCAGCGCTAATGCTAACATACCGCTAACATAAAAGAAACAAAAATACGCTGGTTAGCTAGCTGTAGCATCATGCTAACTGTTAGCTAGCTGTCTCTGTGTAGCTTCATGCAAACTGTGAGCTACCTGTCTCTATGCAGCATCAAGCTAGCTGGAGCAGCATTTAGCTTCAGCTGCTCTTCCTGTTTCCGACTCTTGAAGCGCCAGAACTTGAGCAGCCAATCGGAGCCTGCTGTGAGTGTCAGCTGGTTAAGGGTATCCGTGGCGACGCCTCGCACCGCCCCGCTGTGTGCTGGAAAAGAGAGGGCAGGGTTAATAGCACAGAAAGACACAGAATGGGCCAATCACAGACAGGAACAGGTAATCACCTTTCTCATTGTCTCCGTAGCAACCACGGTGCAGGCTGGACTGCAGGTTGTAGATGTCGACGCGGCCACACGACAAGCCAATTACAGCAAAGTTACCACAGGACGTGACCTCGACAGCCTGGGAACAGAGACAGGAAGTCACGTGACCCTCAGAGGAAGTGGGGGGAGGAGCTTATGGTAACACGTGTGACTATGGCATTACTGTAGCGATGGCATCCCTGCGAGTGACCGGCGGCTGCAGATGGTGAGCTCCCATGGTGCAACGCTGGTAGTTCCACGTGGTGGTTGCTAGGCGACTGCGATGACACGCGACGATGCTGTCCCACTCTGACTGACGAGCAGCAGCTGTCAATCAAAAGAGAGAGAGCATGTCCTTCAGCTACTTGTTAAACTGGAGAGTTCTCTATCGGGTTCTGGGTTACGTTTGTGTCAGAGCGCCCACCAGAGGAGAACGCTGTGATGGCAGGAAGACGCAGCTCCTCGTAGGACAACCCCTTCTTCTTCTTCTGCTCTTTCTTCTTGTTGATGGAACCTGGACAAAACACAGACCGATTGGCTGAGGGCTGCTCTATCAATTCAACATAAAATCCACCAATCAGCTTCTAATGATACAAAACATAAGTCATACAGTCAAAAAAGCAGCTGTTTATCACATCTGCCTCCATCATGGTGACATTTAATGGGAAATGATACAGAGAAAAACAACCAAACAGCAGACTCTGACCAGTCACACAGCATTTCGGATTGTGTCCATGAGTTGTTCTCTGCTGCTGAGCAAGGCATCTTTAAAAATCAAAACTTTTTTTAAAGGGAGTGTGGTTGGAGGGCTGAACTGACCGTGACCCAGGTTCTTGTTGAAACGCTCGTGGACGGTGGAGAAAGACTGCAGTGTCCCGTCCTGACCTGCAGGGGGCAGAACAAACATTCTGTTCATTTACTTTACAGGAAGGAAAACGTGTTAAAGTTATTACTCTGTACAAAATGTAAACATCACGTAAACATGTAAACAAACCTCTGAGCAAAAACTAAAGCTGACTAGAAAATATATTTGTTTCATAACTTGATGAAATAAATTAACTGACCTGAAAAAGTAAACAAAAATAACTAATTAAAGCGCCCAGGTTGAACTAAAATTAGTAAAACAATTTAAAAAACATTTATTGTGATAACACAATTAAAACAATAAATATATTTGAGATAACGAAAAAAAGATGAAGCCGTTTATGTACCAGCACTGAGGATGTTTTTTCCATCATTGCCATGGTGACGGATGGCAGTGGGTGGGGCACTGTGGCCCTGACGACTCCGCAGCAATCTGGCTCCGCCCCCCTCCTGGTCAAATATCCACACCTGCATTAAAAGGAATGTATTAGTATTAATAGAGATGGGGAAGGTAGATTTATGAATACATGTCAAATCAAAAACATACTTAAAAATACCAGCCAATAGTCTGCCTCTGCAGGCCAGGAGTGAGCAAGATATCGACTCACTGATCCACCAGGATCTACAGCAATGATATCGGGATGTCATTTGGAAGAGAGAGGAAAGGTACTAAGAAGTGAAGGGATTAGACTACCGGAAGGCAACATAGCAGATGTTGAGGACAGCTACAACTACCTTGGAATCAAGTACCATGAAGAGGCTGCAAGAAAGTCAGCCACAGCCAAATACCTCCAGAGAGTAAGGCAAGTCCTACGAAGTCAGCTGAATGGGAAGAACAAGGTCCAAGCTATCAACACCTACACTCTGCCCGTCATCAGATACCCCGCTGGCATAATACGCTGGACAAAGGAGGAGATAGAGGCCACCGATATAAAGACCAGGAAGCTCCTCACGATGTATGGAGGACTCCACCCCAAGTCCAGCACCCTGAGACTGAACACTAAGTGGAAGGAAGGAGGCCGAGGACTAGTGAGCGTCGAGTCACTATCCAAGATGATTCCACAAAGATCCATGAATACATCAGGACGATGGCCCCAAGTGATGAGCTGCTTAGTGAAAACCTCAGGCAGCAGAAGAGAAGGTGGAACCATCATGGAGGACAAACCCCTGCACGGCATGAACCACCAGCAGATAGAAGAAGTGGCTGATAGAGAAATCCTACCAGTGGCTGGAAAAGGCTGGACTGAAAGACAGCACAGAGGCAC
>JAVQJF010003171.1:0-24106 GCA_036023855.1 Gadopsis marmoratus
TTTTTATTACGGACTTTTAAGGACTCCGCCGTCCTTTTTCACTTGTCATTGCCTAGGATGCACAAGGTTTTTAAACGCTATATTTTTAGGTCCCTTTAACCTTCAAACGTTTTTCTTCACTCACATCTAGTCTTCAATTCATAGGATTAAGAACAACTCCCATTTACTTCGAGTTAATTGAATTGAATTAATTTGAAAATAAAGCATTCATGTTATCATGATCTGTCATGAAGCTCATGCAAGATAACATTGAATTGTTGCACAGCCCTACATAGAATTGAATGGAACACTTCAATATTTACACGCAGTACACTTGTGTGTTGTCTCACATCGAACACGGCAAATTGCAACTGGGCAGAGCATTATTGCCAACATTTTATTGCGATTGTCGCACGCCAAAATATCTGCCGGCTCGTTTGCTCACGTGGCTTCAATTCAATGTCATTAAAAAATGACTGAAGAAAAGAGACCAAGTCTGTGTCCGACATTATTTACTATTTATCTAGTAGTTTATTATATTTACTGTCCACCATTTCTAAATTACTGCATCTAAATTTAGTGTCCAAATTCTGAATGGGACATTTATGCATTAAATAGCGCCCCAAATATTCTCAGAAGTAGTGTCCATGGTATCTACACTAATGTCTGCCAACAATTCCACAATGCAATGCGTCACATTTTAGAAATGGGCATATTCAGAGGCATGCGGCACTTAACCTGTCAGTGAAGATGCAAAATGACTGTTTTGTACTCATACGCTGTTTTTTTCATCTGTGGTGATGTTGATTAACCTGTAGTCTTAGTTTACAGTATCAATAGTTGTGTGTGTGAGAGTACATGCCTGTGTTTTGTACACATCTACTTTGAGTTTGTTTCAAAGAGAAACATCGATGATGGTAGCTAATTGGAACGTGTGATGGAGAGACTGAAAGTGACACAGATGATCAGCCTCATCCTCTACACTGCCGCTCATTAAACGCAGCTTCGTAGTGGCTGAGAAAAATAAATACCCTTCATTGTTTGTTTAGCTATTAAACATGGTGGTCTAAACATGGTGAGGCCCAAAGGTTTTGACCATATGCTTCTTATAGATGTATACACACTGCACCAGCCACATCACTAAAGCAAAGCTCAGTAAAAGGTCCAGAACTACACTTGTGTGGGTTTTGTCAGTAATATTCTATCTCCACCTCGCCCCTTCTTCCTTCTGCTTCTTTTCTTTCGATCTTACATTTTCTATCCCACCCCTTCTGTGTGTCTTTCTCTCAAACTATATTTGTTCTGCTCTGGCTAGCCGTCAATGTGGGCCGTTGTTCTAATGGTTCATAGTGTGGAAAACGGTAGCCCCTGGGCCCACGAAGCCCCAGCCTCCCTCCTCTCTTTCATTCCATTTCATCTCTCCTTTTCATTTTACTTGTACTTCATTTCATTTCACGGAGATTTGTCCTAATGGATTTTGCTGTGATCCAGCCTTCAATGGCATTTGCTTTTAATGGAGGAGTGTGCGTGTGTGCATGTGCGCGCCTTAACACTTTTTTTGCTTGTGCGTGTGCTTTTGTGTATGCATCCCTGTTCACAAACGCATTCGGTGCATCTACACCTGCGTATCACTCTGCCCCCCCCCCGTACATAATTCATAAGTGTTGAGCTCTGATAAATGCATCAGCGAGGCTTTAGATAGAGGGCTTCTATTGGGTCGTCGGGTGTAATTCTCCCCCAACATCCGCTCCCGCCATCACTAGGTGGGAGAAAAAGATTTAAACCAGGACAGTAGCATCCAATTTCCCAGCTCCCCAAAAAAGCCATCTATGTGGAAATGGAGCCCTCTCAGCCGCAGAACAACATACTGTATACGATTCATAATGGGAGCGAGATAGGAGAGGAGACGAGAGACTGAAAGCGAAATAGAAAAAAGACTGAAATAGGAAGCAAAAGAACAAGAAGAAAACAGAGCGGACACTTGGTACCTATGGCTCTCATAATGGCTCCACGTTCTTGTCTGCTCCTCCTCAGCCGAGAGTCTCAAAGGTGTGTTAAATCGCCTACTTCCCGAGGATGCTCTCTGATACTTAGGCCTTAAAATTTGGGGAGCTATTATTTCTCTCAGTGGGTGCCAGGATTCATTGTTTCTCTCGCTCCCTCTGTCTCGCCTCCCACTTCCTCCCTTCGTTCTTCATTTAAAATTCTAGTCATACAATATCCGACGCCTCCATTTGTTTGCAGTACTGCCCACCAGGGGTTGCAGCAGCATTCCTCAGCCAAGAAATCCAATACAATAAACGCCAATTGCGCTGTAATGTGATATCAACAAAAACACAACTTCCTTTTCATAACTTTATTGCTTAGCAGACACAGCACCCGTGGTGGTGTATTGCGTTTCACGCTGTTCTCCAATGCAGAAATCCAAGTCTGTGCTAAGGGTTGTATTCATTTAGCACTTAAATATTCCACTCTGCTTACTCGTACTCGTAAAACATAGTGATTGTGCACATGTTTGTGCAAGAATAGTCTTCCCCTATTTCCCCCAAACTGTTAAATGTGCCATAAGACAATCAGGTATTCACAACAGGGTCGGGGTCAGCGGCCTGTCAGACGGCCCCAGCTCTTCTATCAGATGCACGACAGCGAAACCTTGGGAAAGTGTTGGTGGGCAGCGATGTGCTTTATAACAGCGATATGGTTACACTCACAGCGCTGCTGAGCCAGCAGATTGGTGTAAGAGTAGCCTATACTTCAACAACGGCTAGATTTATGATCTCCGTTCGCATCCCCCCTTTCTCTCTGCCTCTCTTTTTAACTCGCGCCACCTTTCTCTCCCCCCTCAGATCATGTGCGGGGAAGCTTGTGTGCGTGTGCTCTTTGAGAAACAATTATTGAGAAGTATTACTCTAGCTATCCTTCATAGATGAATTGGATAGGTGCTTAGACACACTGTGTTGATGTATGGCATTAGCCCGATCCTCCTCCTCCCGCCATCTGTATTCATCATCGACACAACCACAGAACACCAGGGATTATTCGCAGAGATGTTTGGCTTAATGAGACATCCTTGACGTCCTGAATCTCTTGTCATTCTTTCTGTGTTTTTATGAGCTTTCAAATCTTATTTTTTTTTCTTTCCCACCCTTCTGCAACAGTGCCAAAGGACCCAAACCCCCAGTGGCGAAGGGTGGCATGGAGCCATGACTGCACCCTGCTAGCCTACGCTGACAGCACTGGCACTGTGCGCCTTTTTGACCTCATGGGCAGCGAACTGTTTGTCATCCCGCCGGTAACCATGCCAATCTCTCCTCCTTGACGTCATCAAACAGCGCCTCTCCCCCTCCAAGCCAGCTAATATAAGTGATTAGGCGGAGCATATGGAAGCCCAGCATTCCCCTGGCTTTTTTTCAGTATTATCTCCATATTTGTCTCAGTTACAATATGCTGTATCAGATATGAATGAATGTATTGATTTCCCTTAATATATTATTGGAAAGTAATGGACTTGTTAAGTCTGTTTTTTGTTTTTTAAATGAAAGCAGTAGGGCTGCAACTAACGATTATTTTCCTTATCGAGTGATCTGCCGATTATTTTCAGGATTAATTGTTTAGCCGTTTATTCATCTATAAAATGTCCCAAAATGTTTTAATCATTGTTTCCCAGAGCCCCAAGTGATGTCTTCAAATTGCTTTTTTTTGGGTCCAAAACCCAAAGACTCGTCATTTACTGTCATACATGACAAAGAAATGATCTTGACTCCAGAGCCTGGTTGAGCTGTGTTCTGCTGTTTCAGTGTAGTTCACATTTACTGGGCACTTTGAGCTGCCTGTCACCTTTTTGAAGGCAACGTCTCCATGTCAGACACCCTCTGTGCTCTCTTTGTCTGTCATGCCTGCTTTCTTCATTCACTGTCTGATGCATTTTTTTTCTTCTCCTGCCCATCTCTCTTTCTTCCTCCCTATTTGCTCATAGTGTCCCATTCTTTTCTTCCCCGTCCTCACCACCTCCTCTTTAATTTTTCACACGTGCTTCTCTCTAGTTCCCCCACTCTGTATTGCTCTCATCCTGTCTCTCAGTAGCTCTCCTTGCACTGCCATTTCAAGTCCATCTGCCGCCCCCGCCCTCACTTTAATGCCCTCTGTGCGCTACGTATTATCATTCCTCCATTTCGATCCATCATTTCCCCCATTCCTCCATTCGCCCTGACAGAGACGATGAACGCAGACACTCCCCAGCCACACTCATCCCTCAAAGTCTGTGATCTTCATTCCTTTAGTGCAACTCTGTGTTATGTATCTACAGTATGTGTGGCTGTACTGTTCCTCTTGTTTGTCACTGTTAAGTGCACACGCCAGTGATTTGCTGCTATTTCTGGAGGGGATAATAAAAAAAAAAAGTAAATTTGACAGGAAGTATGCATGGCTGAAAAAAATTAAAATTTGTTCATCTTCCCTACCTCCCCCATCTCTCTTACTTTCTGTCTCCTTAACTTTCTCTGTCTGTTATCTGTTGTTCCCTGCCTTCCCGGTCTCATCATTTTCTATGTTAATAGTTTTTCTGTCTGCTGGTAGGATGTATCTTTGTTGTTTGTCCTTGTAAGAGCTTGGTGGGGGCACCAACCAATAGATAATTATACATACTCCTCTACTTCTTTTGATTTCCTCTACCCGTCACTTTCACACTGCCGCTGACTCTTCTTTCTCATCTCTTTTTCTCTCTCTCTCTCTCGTGATCCAGGTGGTGAGCTTTCCTGGGGATTTCAGTTGTGCAGTGGCGGGCCTGATCTTCCTGGAGTGCACAGCCAGCGCCCAGTGGTCGGCCGAGCTGCTCGTTATCACATACGGTGGGGGGCTCAAGAGTTACCTAGTCAGGTGAGAGGCACAACTGCTTCACTACTACTCCTAAAAATAACCGGGTTCTCAAAGCACCTTCTTATCAGTCATAAAATCTTAACTTGAGTAAATGACCAGCGGTTCTGACTTCCAGCGTTATTTCAGATTAAAACACCACAACTGTTTATCACAGTTACTTCTAGACATTTTGTGGGTAGGCGGCTCACATAGACACCCAGAACCATTCTGGACTTCTTCATTATCTTCTGATTTAAATGCATGTACTAAATATTTAACCTTAATAGAACAATGCACTCTTTCAGGTCTTACTTTTCTACTGAAACGTCAACTGCTTTTACCACCTTCATGTCAACTGACATTTCATTTGCTTTCATCTTTTACTCTTGAAATGACAATTCAACTGCTTTCACCACTCGCATGTACATTTCAGCTGACCTTTCCACCGTGTTCATCCCTGTCTTCAACGGACATTTGAACTCCTCTCAATGCTTATGCTTCGACTGACGCTTCAAACCCTTTCAGGTCTCAGGTCTTCACCTTTTTAAACTGCTCATACGCAATTGCTTACAATTGCTGATGAACTGCTTGCAGTGCTTACACTTTAACTGACACTTCAGCCGACATCATCTTTCCGTTTATACAATTGAACTGGCACTAACTTCCATTTCGACTGACATTACCAGCTTGATTATTCACCTACACGTCAACTGACATTGCAGCTCCTTTCAACGCTTTCATTTTAATTGATACCTCATGGTCACTCAGTGCTTAAACTCAACTTCCTTCAGCACTTCCATTGTTTTCAGTATTTGTAATTCGACTTCCCCTTCAACTGCAACTCAAACTGTTTCAGTATGTTGACCTATTTAAAATATTTCAACTGAAATTGAAAATTTTCTAGCTGTCCCACGTCTGGAGATGTCCTGAGCTGCTGATTTAAATACATGTACTGTATATTCTTACCTCTATAGGACATTGCACCCTATTTGCGGTATGATTTCATGCTCCATGCTTGTCTATATGTAAACGTTGGGGCGGGTGGTGCTTCTATTTGAATACCAATTCCCCTGCTTGCCAATCCTTATTCAAATACACATTTTGAATATTTGATCAATGACATCTGATTTTGTCTGCTGCGTACCTGCAGCAGTCTGCGTGTGTGCTTTCCTCATGGCTGCCCACGCCTTCCTTTTTAATTTAGCATTATTTAATATGCCATTATTTCAGAGACTTCCCATTTAATTCTGTGTGATTGCTGCAGTCACACCAAGCCTCGGTGTGCTGACACTCCAAGACTGTGTGCTGAATCTCGATCAGGCGACATCCTGCACTCCTTGACTCCCCTTCAGTTTTGTGTGCATAGTGATGTTTGCAGAGAACGGACAAAAATGCTGATTTATTTTTCTATTACAAGTGGTGTTAGCTGCCTTTTGAAGCCATCAGGGTGTGAATTTTGTGTGTGCGTGCGAGTAGGTAATTAAGATGTGGGAGACATTTGCACTGGGTTTACTCTGAATGTGCTGGCTTGTTTTTAAAGGTTCACTTTCAGTATGGAGCTTACACTCACTCTTCCTCTTCATATGACTGCATTCTAATATTGTTGCTCAAAAACTCTGAATTAGAATTTCAGAATTATAGCTGAGCCTTGACAGTAAGTCATCTCTCTTACTCTCGCTGTGTGTGTGTGTGTGTGTGTGTGTGTGTGTGTGTGTGTGTGTGTACGCAACTGCTTTACTGTGGCACAAACACCTAAATGTCTGGAGGATGTTGAACTTTGGGAATCTTGCAGATCTTTAAGCTATTTCTTTTGTGCCCCCCCCCTTTCTTTTTTTTACCTCCCTTTCTCTGTGTCTCTGTACAGTTTACATTGCAAGATAACATTTCCTCAGTGAGATATCCCTGCGCAAATTACACAACATCTCCTCTAGTACCAATCTAATTTAGATTGCCCACTTAGATTAGAGTATATATTTTGCCATGTCTCATTTTAATTGCAGCTGGGATTTAAATTGCTCTGTCATCTTCCCCGAAACAGCTTTGTCGCCCCATTAACATTTTGCACATGAGTGTTGCTGTTTTGATTTGTTTATGTGGCGGAGTGCAATTATAGGTGACTCTCTCCCTCTCTCAGTGTGGGAACCAATCAGAACTTCCAAGAGAACCACAGCTTCAGTTTCTCTGCTCACTACTCCCATGGCATCACCGCGGCTATTTACCACCCTGGCCACCGGTAAGTTAGCTGTTGCCAACACGGCATCTAGATACTAGATTTTGAAGAATGATGACATTTGCCTTCATTTTTCTTTTCATCTATCAGTGGCAGTGTAATTGATGCTTGTAGCATTCACTTAGACACCCTTGGACATTTTCTTTTCTTTTGTGGCCTTCACAGTCCCAAGGCTGCTTCTATTAGATCAGTGTTTCATCAAGAGTATTGTTCATACATTTAAATTCAAACATCTACAGACATCCCTATAAATCCTTTTGAATCAATTTTCACCCATAAACCCATTGCTGATGATGCTACATGATGCCACAAGCAGCTTAAATATCTGAATTTGAAAGTAGCGGAGTGATTTCAAACCCTTTCATCATTTGATGTCTAGGGGGAATAGGAGTATGCTCCAGCATGTTGTCAATATGCTTGTAAATATGTATTATATTGATCACTGTTCTGGAGTTTAGTGTGAATTGACTGCATGACAGTTTGAAGGATACTTTATTTTACCATTTTAAAAAAATATAAATAAAAATGTAAAGTTGTAGACAGGTTTTTCAGTTGAAACATGTATTACAGGAATCACTCATTAAAAAACATAATAAATTGATTCAATAATATATGTTCAGTATAAGAAAAATAACTAAAGACAAGCAGTAGCAATTACAAGGTTCTTATGGAGACATTCTTGCACAGGCACAAGATGTTACATTATGGAATGTGGCCAAGAGGCTTACTCAGGAGTAAATGAACCAATCACTTTAATGCAACACCTGCAGGTTTTGACTATAGCAATCTAAAATGTCCTTGTCCTTCCTCACCACGTAGCATCCAAAGGTTTCCGTTAATTATGTCTGGCTCACACCATCGTAACCTTATTGTTTTCACCACGCTCCCCCAGTCTGCACATACCAGATTTAGTTTGGCCTGGTGAAGCCTGGTTTGGCAGCTTAATGGATTTTGGCAGCTACTGTCAAGTGTTTGCCAACTGATAGATGAGATGAAACTTTAATGATCCCTGTGTGAAAACTGGGTCAGCAACAGAGAGAATAGGATAGAGATAAGAAAAAGGCAAGGTGAGAAGCTGGATATAAAACTAAAAAGATTTCACCAGCTGAACATACATATGAAAATATTGTAGAGTAATAAAGATATGTTCAGGTTCAGTCACTATAGATGTGTTTGCCAGAAACAGTTTAAAATTTCCAAATACTCAGAAATGTTCATCATATACTGTATGTAGTTAATATTCTGCACATATAGATGTATGTGCAGACGTGCATCACGATGTAAGAAGTGGGCATCTGTTTTAATGAAAGATTACAGTGCAGTATGCAGAAAAGGTGGCTTATATGAGACAAGAGCAACTATGTTTAACACAAACATTAGCTTTCCATCAGTTTGCAAACTCACTCTCATCTCTTGACTCTTATTAGATGTCCAATTTCTCTGCACCAGGGGGCAGTGTTGAGCTGAATAGCGCTGCTGCATCCAACCCACCCCCCATTGTCGCATCTGTTCGGTTTCACTGCAAAGACAGACTCACAGATCACTGTGGTCATTGTGGTATTGTTTGTGTCTTATCTGCTGTTGGCCATAGATTCCAACCAGACCTCTGATAAATTACTTTTTAATCCACTACTTTGCTAAATGGAGTAGTGTGAATACTCACTGCTACTCTTGCTGGAACCCAGGCTGGAGAATGACCTCACAGAGACCACCTTAATTCGCTGTCCTTTAATTTGGTCTGTCAGGGCACAATCCCGGAGGTGGTAATGGTGTGTGTGTGTGTGTGTTCATTTTTCAGATTGCTGCTGGTGGGAGGCTGTGAGTCTGGGGGTGACAGTATGTCCAAGGCCTCTTTCTGTGGTATTACAGCCTGGAGGACTCTGTCTGGCTCGCCACACTACAAGCAGGTCACCAGCTATGAGGACGATGTCAATCCGGTGAGGAGACTACACACATGTTTATGCACAAGCTATTCATGACAGCATCTAACAACACATTATTGTCATCTATTCTGTGTGACTGTTAGAATCAGAAGAGAGGTTTCTTCAGGATCCCCAGCTTCAGATTCTTTTCCAGAACAGGAGATGAAAAGGTAACATCGCTCTTCTCTTTCCGTTTTCCTCAATTAATATGAAAAGCTTAACAGGAAGGACCTGGCAAGAATTCTGTCTATATTTGTGATGTTCAGGATGGTGTATTCCGCATGAGTCTGAGCCCTGATGGCACCCTGCTGGCTGTCATCCACTTCTCTGGTCGTCTGTCTCTCTGGGACGTCCCCTCCCTCAAACAGAGGGCCACATGGAACCAAGACCAACAGGTACACCTCTAAGCTGCTTGTGTTTTTGTGTGTGTGTGTGTCTGTGTGTGCATGCATGCTTCTGCTAATATGCTGAATAAACCTGCGTGCATTGCAATTATTCGTGTGCTGGTAATATTTTGTACATTAGGTGCTTGACTGACTGTATTAATCTCCCTCTGGTCCAAGTATGGGTGCGTGTGGAAAGAGATTGTGTGAGTGTGCTTCCATTCTACAGTAAGCAAGGTGGCTTGCGGAAAACTTACATTTGCTGAATATTTTTTGCCGATTTCATGCGGCATGTGTGTATGCTCCGCTTCATCGCTGGTCTGAGCTAGCAGTGCCTATGTGTGTGCGTGCTGTAAGTGTAAACAGGGTTAGCAGATTAATTTCTACACCCCCACCACTCTCTTCTTCTTTTCCTCCCTTCCTTTTTGGTCCCTCTGTCCTTCGGTCCTCCCCGCAGCCAGGATTTGAGGAGATCAACCCAGAGTGGAAGACATCGCTGGAGAGAAGGAAGAAAATAAAAGGTAGTTTGGCCTGAAGGGCTAAAGAGAGCCGCCTTTGTTGCTGACACAGCAGTGCACACAGGATACAATTTAATGATCTTTGACATGTCTTATTCACTGAATTATACAGTTATTTAGACATACAGCCACATAGTGTATGCCAAGGCTAGCGAATATTTTCTCCTTTACAGTGTCCATGCTTGTAAGTGTGTGTATACCTGTTTGTGTAGCTGTGCAATCTTTTTTTTGACAGTTTTGGGCCAGTAGTGATGACAGCTGTGACAGTTTGTGTAAGCAATAATCTGTGTGAGTCTTCATCTCATGCATGACAAATGATAGACGTGCCCACGTGTGTAAATATGTCCAAAAACATTTTCAAGAAAGTTAGTGGGCATAGGAGAGTATGATCCCAAAACGTGGGACTAATAAGTACATAAAACCATGTTCAAGGAGAATCTGAATGCAACTTTTGTTCTGCTTTGGTCTCCCCTCCTCTGGTGTATAACCATCATTTGTGAAACTGGTCTCTCCATTACCTGCCCCAGATAAGGAGCAGTACTACTCGCTGGTGGATGTGAGCTGGTGGAGTGACAACATGTTGATTTTGGCTCGCTGCTCCGGCTCGCTCACCGTCTCGTCCGTCAGGACACTACGCAACCTGCTGGGGAAATCCTGCGAATGGTTCGAGCCCTCACCTCGAGTCACGGCAGCACACGACGGTGGCTTCCTCAGCCTTGAGGTAAATGTCAAGATAGTGGAATGCGTGTGTAGTTAAGTGCTATTAGTCACACATTATAGTTATTGACCTTCAGGGCTTTAAAAGGCATATTATACAACAGAGGACACTTGTTTTTCATCCTTTCATCCATCCAGGGCTGGCATGTGGCCCAGCATGCACTGGGAGAGAAAAAGGGAACAGACTGGACAGGTCACGGGTCTGTCATGGGGATGACTATTTTTTTGGTTTAATGAATAAAGATTTGAAACAAAAAGTGGAAAATGAATCTGTTGTTACAGCAAAATCAATGGTGTGCATTGATTTGTGATGTATCCTTTATCCCCCCAAAGGACAGTTTTTGTCTTGACAAAGATTTGAACCCAAAATCCTATATGATTATATTTTCAGTTTGTCAGCATCAATGGAAGGGTTTCATCAGCCTGGGCGATGGGTGTGTAACTGTACAGCTGAGGGTTTCTGTGCATCAAACATGGAGCTGTGTGCGAGGATGGGGCTTGTACTTCGTGTACGCCTCCACATATGTGGAGCAATGTGACCTTTGTGATGATTCGTACATGTGCATCTTCTTGTGTGTGTGATGCGTTGTGGGTAGTGCATTAGTGCAGCACTGCGGAAGCTGCCTCAGCTCTTCATTGATTAAGGTGCTTTTCATTTTACAGGTCCTAAATGTTTCATAAACCCCGGCTGGGGAGCCCCTTCTGCTAGCATTTTTTTCTTTTAGTGAGATAAAACCCAGAGGGGTATCACTGCAGAAATATGAGGACTTGCTGCAGAATGGGCAAATAATATTCCCACAACTGAGGCGATCTCAAAACTACAGAACAGGGCAAGACGAGTTGAAGAAAGTACTTTGGACAGCTTGGATTTAGAGTTCCTATCGAGCAGCTTGACCTTGTTGTTGTTTTGTGTTTGGACAGCCTGCCGATTTTGCATGAGGGTGTTGAATTGGTTATCAGTTTGCTTACTAGCTCAAGCACAGCTAGATGTAAACTGTGCCATGTTGAACTCCATGCTTCATTTTTCATTCAGCACTTCCTGCTGTGGAAGAAGTGTCCACACTCAGCATCAAAAAGTCATCCTGGGTTAAGGCTGTAAATCTGACAGCCTCAATCATCGGGAATGGGCGTTCTTCTGTTTTGCAGCCCACACTTTATGACTTGGGCCAACAAGACAGATGTATCTTTAAGTAAAAAGACAGCTGTGGCTTTATGAACACCTCCACGCCATACAGTATATTAGCAGTATAATTCAAAGTTATGTTTGAATCACTTTTTGTTACTCTTGTTCATCACTTTCATTTGGCCTCCATCCCATTTGTAATGCTATATTCTTGTTATCGACAGTGTGAGGTGAAGCTGGCTCAGAAGCGTGGGCGTCTGGAGAGCAACATGAGCGGCGGGACCAGTGAGGATGAGGAGGGTGATGACGGCGGAGACTCTGACTCAGACGAAGAGACCTCAGCCAAAGCCCGCTACTTTCGCTACATCAAGCAGGGCCTGTATTACGTGACGGAGATGGAGCGGTTTACCCCACCACGCAAGCGCCCCCGCACCGTAAGCAAGAACTACCGCCTGGTCAGCCTGAGGTCGACAACACCAGAGGAGTTGTACCAGAGGAAGGTAGGAACTTGACACGGCTCGTAAATGACAGGAATATTAGTGTTCACGTGCACATGTCGGTACTTACCCTAACTCTCCCGAAGCACTGAACTTGTGCATCTTGTTTATAAGGACAATAGCTTTGAATTTTGGCTTTACAATTTGCTATACAGGTAAAAGCTCACAAGAGTGCTCCTATCAACATTGCTTTTTTATGGCAGGGTCAAACTCAGTTCCGGAAGAGGGATGCAGATAACCTTATTTGAATTTTAGAAGACTTTGTTCCAAGCCTGAATCCATGTTGTCCATACATATTTTGTTGAAAGATTGAATTTTGAAAGTGCTGGATCAGATAAAGGGAGAAATACAGTATAAGGACGTATTGTTGCGGCTTAATATTGGCTGTTCATTGGGTATAGAAATAATGTTAACCATTCTGAGGACCATCGTTTTTCACCCTAAAGCAATCATCGGCAAGTCATTCTGCGTAAAGGCTGTTAATCTGGCAGTCTCAATCATCAGGAATGGGATGGGTGTCCTCAGAATGAAATATCCAACTATTAGATGAATTGCAAAGAAATTTTGTGCAGACTTTTATAGTTCCCAGAGGATGAGTCCTCCTAACTTTGGTAGTCCCTTGACTTTTCCTGTAGCGCCACCACGAGGTTCATATTTGTGATTTCTAGTGAAATGTCTCAACTGTTGAGTGGATTGCCATTAAATTTGCTACCTGCATTCACGCTCTCCACAGGATCGATTGTAATTACTTTGGTGAGCCACTTAGTCCTGTAGTCAAAAATTAATTCTGTGAATGACCAAATCTCAGCCTTTTTTTGTACTTTGTGCTTAGTGCTAATTAGCAAATGTTAGCATGCTAACATTCACACATACAGCCTCGCAGAGCCGCTAACATTAGTCTTTGAGGTTGGAACAAATAGCCAGTGGGTTGGTTATGAGGTGCTCAGTGATTCTGTGAAGAAGTCACATCACAATATCCATATTTCACAACATTTACATAATTGGTGTGACCTGTCTGGACAGGTACTTTTTTTTATTCACAGTTCAGGCCGCAGTTGCAGTGTGAGGCAGCATATCCATGATAGGGTAAAAAATGAAGAGTCACATTTCTGTTGCTGTTTACTTATTCAGTGCAGCACGTACAACAAAGTTTCCTATGTGCTTAGCCGAGAAAAGCTGGAATGCCTTCATGTTTGTGTGGATTTGAATGTTCTTTCAGCACAGCAATCTAAATGACAATTTCAGAGCTGACGTGCCGATCTCTGCCTCGCACCGTGTTATAAATTCACTTTGGCGAAGAAATTGATATTACCTAGTTAATATTTCAAAGATAGTTCATTCCTAATTATACCACCCCTTTTGTAAGGCCTTTATCATATTCAAACTGATTTTTGAGTCACACGTTCCTCACTGTAATGCCAGTAATCATTTTTAAGAGCAGCTGTCAATTGTCTTCAATGGTCGATGTCATGTTTACCATGAAACTCTTCATTATTGTTGCCAATTAATTTGGCAGCAACTGAAGGACGTCACATGATTCCGTTTGGTCATTGACTGAATTATAACAGGGTGATCCGCAAAATTGGTTTCTGACTAAATAAATCCTGTGCCAGCTCAGTGAAGTGCTTTTGTTTTGTTGGACCAGCTCCAGAGTGCTCTTGAGGAGAAACGAAAACCAAGCAAGATGTTCAGCCTGCTTTAAGGCTATTTCTCCGTCCCAGCGTTTTATCTGAAATGCTAATTGCTGTATTAGAAATGTGGCGGTTGTTGCTACTCGCTACAAATTGCAGCAAAGACAACAACATGCTCTATCATAAAGCACAGTATCGGCTCTCAACGGTCCCAAGTTTCAGCATGGTTCATCAGTCATTTTTATGACCCATCATCTACTTCTTCATCATTGTCATCATCATTAGATGCCATTAGTCATCACCATCAATCCTAACAGTGGAGAGTTACAAAGTAATATATCATTATTATCTCTTTGTAACACTTGGTACCCGCGGCTCTTCCACAGATGGTGCTCTCCTGTCGGAATAGTTTTTTTTCTTTTCTATTCACATGTACTGCATGTAGTTGTGTGAGTGAAGGGGAGGAAGGTTGTCTGAACTGTCTTTTTGTATCTCTGTGTACGTGTGTGCATGTATATTTGGTTTATTGTGTGTGTCAATTCCTGCATATATTGCGTCTCAGACAGATCTCTTCTCAGACTGCGGTTCACCTCAGTTGACATTTGTAGTCCAATTGACTGTGAATCGACCAGAACAAGTGATTCTGGGTTCTTTCCTCGTCAGCCCCTTCATGTGTTCAAGAGTTTGATGATGCGTTTGGTGGCGTAACCCTGCCTCTGTGAGTAGCACACTGGCAGGGCCGCTAACAGTTTTATTAGCTGAATCCAGAGAGAGGAGGAAGCAGTTTTTGATGTCCTCCTACGTGAGCTTTAACTGTGTGGGGTTCTTATTGCCCTCGAGGAACCACAGTCTGGCTAATGTGTTGCTTTGTACTCCTACACACAGAACGAGACGGATACACAGCGTGTCAGTCAGTGCGCTTGCATACATTTCACACACACTGAGTGGCCCTGCATAAACTGAGGTGTCGTGCTGTTGTTGAATCAAATAATTTTGAGACATTGATATGACACACAACCTCTTTTAGCATCATTATGTGTTGACATCTAAGCTATACCAAATTAATAATAATATTAATGACAACAACAAAAACTACTATTATTACTGCTACCAAAAGACAAATATATGATTGGGTCTTTTAGCTAAATGCCAACAACAACATGCTAACATGCTGAGGTTAAGCCTGGTTTTCTCTATTCATCCATGTGTTATGCAGGGGTAATGTTTAACATGTTCCCCTTCTTAGTTTAGGCTTTTCTACTTGGCACCAAATCCAGTTGTACATAATGTACATTGTACTTTTTGTGACACTAACACGCTAAACTAAGATGGTGAACATGGTAAACATACCTGCTGAAAATCAGCATGTTAGCATGCCGCTGTGCCCAAATACAACTGCTAGCATTTGACTTTTTTTGTTGTCTAGTTTTAGTGAAGCAGTACTGGCGCTGTGTGTGATATTAAGTCCCAATATCTGGCACCTGATTCCTCTTTCGAGTTTTCTCCCTCTGTCCCTCATTTGATTTTCTATCTTCACGTTTCCCCAAATATTTCATTCCCTTTCAGCCATTCTCCTTATCCCTCTGTAGCAGACCCAATCCAGACTGTGTCACATTGCACATTGCAACACAGATTGAAATCTGCATGTTCGAGCTGTTCCTATTCAGTCTTGAGTATGCGTACTCAGGATTTCGGAAGTGCCATAGCTTGTGCACAGGTTTATTCAAAGCCTTGGTTTCTTTGTCCTTCGATGTGATGGAAAATTGGGTCATGAATTTTTCTCCTGTGTTTTTTTATTTTTTTTTTTTTGCCTAGATACTATGCTTTTAAATGCCATGTGGTTTGAATATATTTAATTGTGATTGGTAACACGATTGAATCAGTAATATGCCCTTGGGACAATAATTGGATATTAAAAAGATACTGCACAGAATAGAAAATGAACTAAACTGTTTTTAGTTACTAGTTTTTTTGCACCCAAGCTAAATTTTAAATCATAAAATTGGCTGTGTTTCTTAATTAGACTTGTGTCTGTGTTCTCATCAAATGAGTTGTTCCTTTCATTTCACAGTTGCCCGAATCACTTAGAATAAATGTTCATTCACTCGTCTTTTCTGATCTGTAAGTGCTGTTTGTTCAGCAGTGTAAAGACAACATGCATGTATATTGATCATGTCTGCATATTGTGTTTAGATTGACAATGAAGAATATGGTGAGGCCCTGTCTCTTGCCCAAGCGTACAATCTGGATTCAGACCTGGTCTACCAAAGGCAGTGGAGGAAGAGTACTGTCAGCATTGCCTCCATACAAGATTATCTGGTAAGAGAGCGAGGAAATAAGAGAGATAGATGTGACGAAAGGGGGAGGAGGGATGGTTAAGAAGAGAGATAAAGAATTGTATCGGAGTTTTGGTGTTTTTCACAGTATATTAGTTGTCTAGTAAGATATATACAGTATATGTGTGTGGGCGAGTAGGGGTACAGCACTCGCTAAAGTGTAGCACAACCCCCTTACTCTATTTCACGCATCATTTTTACCAATTTGTAGCAAATTTTCACACCCTTCCTTCCTAATTCTGTATCTCATTTTATCCCATCGTTTCTTCTGTACTCATTCCCACTCCTCGCTTTCCCTACATCCCACCCAGAGCAAGATCTGCAAGCGCTCATGGGTGCTTCACGAGTGTGTGGAGCGTGTCCCAGAGAACGTCGATGCGGCCAAGGAGCTGCTGCAGTACGGCCTGAAGGGAACCGATCTTGAGGCCCTCATAGCCATAGGAAACAGGGAAGATGGGGGCAGGTACGGCATGTATGATCACATGAGCACGCGCCAACGTAATCCCTCCACATGCATGTTCTAGTAATGGATTTTTGTTAGCTTCCACCTGAGGCCCATTCTGCCTGCATCATATGTTTTATCCATATTTGCTTTTTAGCTACAGTATTTGTCATTTCCTTGCCACGTCCCAGGTTTATCATGCCAGGCGACGTTGACCTCGATGACCTGCCCTATGAAGACATCCTGTCAGACGATGTGGAGCTGGAGATGAAGAAGGAGAGGGAGAGCGCGAAGAGATGGGAGCTGTTGGCCAAGGTCGACTTCAGCAGGTACACTGACAGGCAGACTGTTGGCTAGTCAGCTCAGTTATTCAGTCAGACAAGAGATGAAGACAGAAAGTCACAGCAGGCAGAAATGCTGCCAAAGACTAGAGCATTTATTTCAACAAAATCACAGAGCCTGGCTTGTGGTTACAGAGACCATCCTTCAGCTGGAGGACCCAAACATGGTTGGCAAGCAAGTTTTCTTGTGCAAATTATCAAAGCCCTTATTTCATACATATAATCCTTTTACAGTATGGTAATCCTTTTTTGGCATGCTAACAGCATGGCTTTAGAAATGGCAATGTTGGTCTGCTAGTCGGTTGGATCTATCAATCGGCCTGTTGGTTGCTCGAATTCTGTACAGACATTCCATCGTCCCCAGAGGATGAAGCCTGCTGATATTCGTGATTCCCTGACTCTTTCTGTAGCACCACTATGAGGTTGACATTTGTGGTTTCCAAGGAAAATATCTTGACAACTATTGGATGGATTACCATGACATTTGCTACAGATTCAAGTCAAAGTCCCTGGTGGGAAAATTCTAATGACGTTGGTGATCCTCTGACTTTTGCTTCAGCTCCACCAGCAGGACACATTTTTTACTTATTCAGTAAAATGTGTCAATATGTTTATATCTATGGATTGTACAGATAGTCATTGGTGCCGGATGATGTATTCTATTGACTTTGGTGATCCCCTGACTTTTTCTCTTGTGACATTTTTGGTTCCATTGCAATGTCATTGTGAGCATGTTAGCAGGCCTATGAACAGCGTCACAGAGCCACTAGCATGACATGGCTTTAGAGTCTTAGTCTTGTTATGTAATTGTTGGAAGCTGGTTTTACTAAAATTTTAAGACTGCACCGCCAGAATCCAACACCAACTTCCAATTCTCAGTAGCAGTTGTTAGGTGGGTGGTAAAATCCTGACGCTGACCCGTGCGAGTCGCTTTGTCGGCGGGGCTTTTTGCCTACTGTTTAGAGAGCTTAAGTTGCATCACTGGTATTCACGGTATCAACTATAATGATGGGTGTTGCGACTGCACTCCCATTTGTTGAAAAGGAGAGATTGTGGTGACGGTATTTAAGGTGTAGACAAGGAAACGATGAGGAAATGGGAGAGGAGGCTGCCACATGTAACACTGATTGTTTGATTAGGTCGCACACCGGAGAGGGGATCATAAAGGCAGGGACATTAATGAGGATGAGGGAGAGAGAGAGCGTTGGTGGAGATTAGTGGGTAATCTGCTGGAGGTAATTTATGCCTTTGTTGTTGAGTGCCCAGGGAAAGACTAATGAAAAACCCTTTAGTGATCACTAATCACCTCATACACACGCACGCACGCACGCACGCACGCACACACACACACACACACACACACCCATGTATCATGAAATCCTTTTAAGCCTAATATGCATTCATACTCATATTACACAACTGTTGAAATGACCAAATTTAAACACAAGGGAAATAGGCATGTACTGAAATGAATGATGCTCGTTTATAAAATGCTTATCCATATTGTGTTTATGCAACCATGCATTGAGCAAACAGGTATTTCAAGCTTCAGTAGCTGGGTTGTAATGTCTCTATTGTTCTTCTCACCTCAGACACTTAACCAGTGAGCCTCCAGTCTGCATTTGAATGAGGAAGGAAGAAAATAGAGTAATATTGAACTCCTTTTATGTCTCCCACTCAGTTCACTGTTTTAGTTTTTTTTCTTTGTCCCTTTGACCCTTTGATTTTCTCTCTGTTGAGCTCATTGTGTAATAAAACTGTTACGCTTTATTTTGCAGACCCGTAGTCCATTGCAGAAAGGAAAGTATGGGGGATGAGAAAAAGATTTAAGAGGTGGTAAAATAATCGATATTTTACAAACTATTTTTAAAAAAAACATTGCATTAAATCATAAGTGAATTGCCTTCTTTAAATATGTCTATTTTATATATATATATATATATATATATATATATATATGGGTGCAGCAAAGCCCCTCACTAATGGATGTAACCATGTTGCCTGGAGGCCTGCGGCCGAGGCCTGAGACAGATAATAATTCTCTTAATTTCTTTTTAACTACACCACCATTACAGAAATGGCTTGGTATCGATCACAGCTGCGCCACGTGTGTCGGTGTGTGTACTTTTGTTCATGATACTCTTGTTTGTGTGTGTGTGTGTGTGTGTGTGTGTGTGTGTGTATAGGGAATCTATTTAACTACCGGCTGTCACAGTGGGTGCATCTTCTGTCCCTCCGCATGTTTTCTGTGATGTTTTCTATGAAGTTGTGTGTGTTAATGTGTGTGAGTGTGTGTGCATGCTTGAAAGACATGATTGAACTCTTAAAGAGAGGAAAGGTTAAAGAGAAAACAATGACATCTGGAAGTCAGTCTTAAAGATGGCTATTGACAGTTCCTGTCCAGGAGAGAATCACATTTTTAGTAATCAGTCACTTATTTGAGTTTTGCTATTTTGTGTAACGCTTAAAATATGTTATTGACCCTCTCAGCAAACTCAGGTTTTGTTTAAATGACCCAATAAAATGATGGCTGTTAATGTACTTCTCCAGCCTCTCTTCCATTTCTTTTCTAGCACATTTCTCTTGTTAATACCAGCTTTACTCCTATAGGCAATGTGTTGTACTTGTATTCCATTCAGTTATCCTGAAATGTAATATCACATAAAATACAGACTTCCTCAGGACTTGGATATTGTTTCTTATTCTTAACTGTCATGCACCAGTCAGGTGCTGTTTGTCTCACGTGTTTTAAACCCTTTTGTTTTGGCTGCATGTAGACAGTTTTATTTTTTAGCCTCTTTCTCGTCTGTGTTATGCATAATAAAGTATAATTCAGAAGCCGCCAAGGGCCATTATAACGGCTGCTCTGGCTCTCTCCGCATACAACAACAAGATGGACAATACTGCAGTTGGTGTGTGTGTGTGTGTGTGAGAGAGGAAGAGTGATAGAGAGATATGGGCAAATGATGCGAAGATGAGTGTGTGCAGTCTGCTGCAAGGTGTTTATGTTGTTATCTGATCATATTCAGACCTCAATCAGAAGTCTCATTTTCTAATTTACTACAGCACTTGGCGTGTGTGTGTGTGTGTGTGTGTGTGTTTGTGCGTGTGCCTAGACAAACATATATGCTTTCACTGTGGCGCCCATGTGCATGTGAAGGCAGGAGCCGAAGTGTTTTTTCTGTTTATGCAGTCCAATTTTGTCCTTCACACTGTGTGATAATCGCTTGTATCACACACACCGTGTTTCTCTCTGTGCATGTCTGTGTGTTTGTGTGTGCATATGAGTGTGCAAGAGCCTGTTTATGCGGTTCAATCCCCGTCCAGTACAGTACATATTCAGGGTGCTTGTACAGAGATGTAGGAGCGATGCCATCTGATTGTAATAACCTGCAGTTCTGATAGCTTAGAAATACAAGTGCGCGCACACTCGCACACCTACCTTGAAGCAATCAGGGCCCAGTCTCTTTACATTAGACAGCGTGTGCGATGATGTCTAACGGTCTAAAGCACAGTTTAAGTTGTGCACATTACATCTTAAACTTTACAGCTTTTTTAAACTTTTAGTTTGTTCTGGCCCTTTTCTTAACCACGTTTCCCCCTTGAGTCACCGTTTATTGTAAGGGCAATTCAGGGAACAATAAACCTTTATAAAGACACAGGCACTCTGCTGCCCTTTTGATGTACAGACAGGTTGCCCATTTGTATGTGTAATAGTGTGCTGATGCTGTCCTTGAGTGCAATTCAGCAGTAGCTTTAGCAATTTAGAAGCAAGAGACCTCTAACCTGTTGAAGTCCATTTCCACCGGGCTGATGATGGTCTATGAATTGCACTTAGAACCAGGAACCAGTTTAAGACCTTTAATCCATAGCTGATGTTACATTTCCAAAGTGTAGTTTGGTTTCTGGAGGCTAGTATAGGAATTGATACATTTTGTTTAAATGAAAACACAAAGAAAGAGTCTACAGGTATGCTAGCGGCACTGCTGTACTTGGGCACATCGGGGCTTTGAGCTAGATGCTAACATTAGTGTGCTGACATAGTCACGATGACGATGCTAACATTGTGATGTTAAGCAGGCATAGGATTTACCATTTTCACCATTTTAGTTTTGCGTGTTAGCATGCTAAGATTGGCTAATTAGCACTAAACACAAAGTACAGCTGAGGCTGGTGGGCGCATCTTTAGGTTTGCATGTTGAAATGAAAATTTTACCTGATTATGGCGCGAGATGAAAAGTCAAGGGATCACTAAAGTTATTTCAATTCATCCTGACGGGGGGGTGAATGTCGGTACCACATTTCATGGTAATCCATCTAATAAATGTTAATTAAAAGTCAAAAATGTCAACCTGCTGGTGGCTCCAGAGGTAAAGTCAGAGCATCATCAACATCATTAGCATGCATTGTCTGGCTGGCGTTGTGAAAAATGCACTTTTAGAAATTTTACATTTAATTTAATAAACAGTAGTGCAGTAAATGAAGAGTTTCATCAAAAGATTAGTCAACCAAATTGAGATTGAGTGGTGTCCTGCCACCATGCGTTCTTCTTCTGAGGCCATTTAGTTTGTATTAGAATTCATTCAAACCCTCAGGCTGAACATACATGTAAAATAGCTTTCCAGCATCTTGTCTCATCTCCTCACTTTCTCCCCCCCCTCCTCTAGTTCCTCCACCTCCACTTTTCTTGCTTTGCTCTGAAGAGGCAGAGTAAAGCAATAATTACCACTAGAGCGAGTGCTAAGCCGCCGCCCTTTGATGTGCCAGAGAGTATGTTGAGCCAGTGTTAATCTCTGTTAGTCTGTGTAGAGAAACCCTGATACGGCCTGATAGCGCACTCTGTAATGAGGGATTAAGGATTAAGACGGCGGTGGAGGGGTCAGCTCCCCTGTGGTCACACGGCGGTTGATCCAGGCCAAGTTTTTCGGGAGCTTTAGGCACCGCTCCTCCTGGTCACATCGTCTCCTTGTGGATTGGACTCGGAGGGTGCGTGAGCATGTGGTGAAAAATGTTTTATTTCACTGCGAGTATGTGTGATCTGAGGGGGCATACCTGAACACTCGCAGTAGTTTTCAGCCTTGCGGTTCCTATCCCATGGGAACACCTTGAGTTATTGAATTGTAGGTAGATCCTATATAGCCTACTGCCTTGGTGTTTGTGGTCATTGAATTTATTTATGGTCATGATTAAATGACATTGAAAATGGATTTGATTCTCGCAGGGCAATCAGTCACCTCATTGACAGTTAGCATCCCATACATAACAACTGAAGGGTTCTTGTGGTCATAAGGAGTAGATTTGTTGCCCTCAGAAAATGATTAGGTCTAGAGGGCACTATCTGGTATTGTAGTCACCAGTCCCACACATTGTTATTGGTATTAAACTAGTGTGTGTGTGTTGGTGCATTGTAAGCGTGACGTTTGATTTGACAGTGGTAAGAAAAAAAACACTATTAAGATCTTGTAATTTGAGTTTTCAAGGTGCCGTTTTAAGATGTTCTTGGTGATGCTGTGTTAAAGTGCCTGTGCAGGCATGCTGTTGATTTGTGTGTGTGTGTGTGTGTGTGCACATGCATGCTTAGGCTGACTCTGGAGCAGAAGGAGCTGTGTCGGAGCCGACTGAAACTACTCTCCTACCTGGACCGGCTGGGAACCTACGAGGTAACCCCCCTTCTAGTACTCTGGATCAGCTCTTGGAAATTCTGCACATTGTTATTACATAACCTGAGGCCAAAAATATTTAATTAAGGCAACCAATGGTTATTTTAATTGTGGATTAAGCTTTGGATAATTATCTCAATCGTTTGTCTATAAAATGTAAAAACTCCGTGAATAACTTTGGCATGCATGGACGACTCATCATTAACATGTGATGCTCAATGTCTTGAATACAGCACTAAGATCTAACAAGACAAGTACTGAAACAAGTCCTTTATCTGATGCAATTAGGTCATTTGTAACTTTCACAAGTGCTGTTTCTATGCTGTGATGCACTCTAAATCCTGACTGAATCCTCAAACAATTATTGTTGTGTAGGAAGTCACACAACTGATTGGCGACTGCTTTTTCAAGGATCTTAGAGAGAAAACGAGGGTTAGATATAGATCTATAGTTTACTAAACCCCTGGATCAAGAGTGGGCTTTTTAAGAAGAGGTTTAATTACAGCTACTTTAAAGGATGTTGTACATAGACCTTTAGTAAGGACAGATTGATCATATCTAGTAAGGAAGTGCTAACTAATGGTAAAACTTCCTTTAGCAGCTTAGTTGGAACGGGATCTAAGAGACGTGTTGAACGCTTAGATGAAGAAATCATTGAATTTAGTTGATGAAGACTGATGAGAGGAAAACAGTCTAAATGTATATCAGGTTTTACAGTTGTTTCTAGGATTCCTGTGTTTGAAGATAATTCTGTACCAGCTGAGGGCAGGAGGTGGTGAAGTTGGTCTCTTAATAGTTAGAATTTTATCATTAAGAAGCTCATGAAGTCATTACAACTTAGATCTATAGGAATACATGGCTCAATAGATCTGTGACTGTCAGCCTGGCTGCAGACAGTAAATGATTGGATCAGCCTTTAACTAGTCAGTGGCGTGAACCCAATATGGTGCTTTCTCAAAATGCAGTGCTTCCTTTTGATGTGATGGTTTTTAAGGTAAAAAAATCAAAGAAATAAAGTGTCCCACAAAAATAAATGTGCTGCTTCTTTGCCATTATTAAAGCTTCCATAAGAACAAAAAATAAAGTGCTTATAGCGCATCATTATGGAAACCACTTCTAGTAGTGTGTCGATTGGTCCAGCTTGGTGCCAGCGGGCTCAGTGGAGTCTGAGTTTTCCAGACTAATGCCTCATTATGAAAACTGAGCTCACGAGATTTAGGCTCGCCTCTTTGAGACCTCATAGGAAGGAGAATGTTTTTGAAGTACTGTTAAAATGATAACAAGTTTGAGGGTCACTAAAGAACCATTTTATGTGTTCATGTACAGTTACATTTGCAGAAGACATAAGCTAATTCAGGGCGGCTGTGGCTGAGGGGGTAGTGCGGTCGTCCATTAACCCCAGGGTTGGTGGTTCGATCCCAGCTCCTGCTGTCCGCATGTCGAAGTGTCCCTGGGCAAGACACTGAACCCCGA
>JAVQJF010003172.1:0-10081 GCA_036023855.1 Gadopsis marmoratus
ATAGTGCTTGCTCATGGTGGAATTGTTGGGTCTGTACATATAGAGTTGGCTTGGACTTGCTCTATATTAACAAGTGCTATGAGATAACTTTGTTATGATGTAGCGCTATATAAATAAAAAATTGAATGAGTCCAAAAAAAGAAAGGTCTTGGAGGAAAATAGAGTTTACTTCTGTGTGGACAGATTTATATGCTTTCACTGTCAATGATGCTGGCTTACCTGTATGCTTGATATGTGGCGAGAAATTAGCAAACAACAAACATTTAATGTTGAAAGACATTTCCAGAAAAACCACACAGCATTTGCTGAAAAGTACCAAGCTGGAGATGAGCAAAAAAGAGCGATTTCGGAACTGTTGCGGAAAGCTGAGCAGAACAAATGCACTTTCAACAAGTGGATCAACTCAACTACTGCTGCTAGTTTTGTCGCAGCTCATGTGATAGTAAAGCGTGGAAAGCCGTTCACAGACAGAGAACAAAAAAATCATTCATTAAAATATCAGAGCATTTATTCTCGAACTTCAAAAACAAATGTCACATTTGTCAGAAAATCAGAGATATGCAGGCCTGCATAGTTCTGTGTTCAATTTATTTCAAAGTAGCCCTGCACATGCCAGTGTACTTTTTTCTTCTTTTCACAAGAATTTAGTGTTTTCATTTGTTTATAACAGGAAACATAGCAATAAAATGTCAACAGTTTTCTTTGTTGTCTTTCCTTAATTTCATAAATGTAACACACTATAGTTTTTGTATACTATAACTATGTATACAACTTTATAAGCAGTGTTATCTTCATGTGAAGTAAAATATTTTTTGCGGCTCCAGATTAATGTCTTTGGTTGGAGAGGGGGCAAAAATGGCTCTTTTGATAGTAAAGGTTGCAGACCCCTGATCTAGACGATGTGCTTATCTACAGTTGCTCTTTCAGTGAACATCTCCAGCATCTGGAAGAAATTCTCTCCAGATCACAGTCAAGTGGTCTCAAGCTCAACCCCTCAAAATGCTGTTTCGCCAGAGACCAGGTACATTTCTTGGGCCATGTGGTATCTAAAAACGGCATTCATCCAGACCCTAAAAATGTAAAAAGTGTTCAGGACTGGCCTATTCCATTCACAGTGACAGAAATGAGAGCATTCGTAGAACTTTGTTCATACTACAGAAAGTTTATCAAAAACTTTGCACATCACAGTGTCTCCTTGCATGCACTCATGCTTTTGTGCCACATATGCCAGCCATGTCCTCACAAAAGCAGAAAGGAAATGGTCAACTTACTTAGAGAACTGTAGGCTATTGTCTGGTCAGTAAGGCATTTTCGCTACTTTCCTAGTCCAGACACACAGTGTGCTACTCAGTCTGTCTCCTCCACACTCGTTCTTCAATTCCCAGAAGAAGACCTTAAAAGGGAACAACAACAGGATTCTCTGCTGTCGGAGGTGATGGAATGGAAAGCTAAAGGGCGGAAACCTGCAGCGAAAGCACAGACTGACATATCATAATGACTTGCAAAGTTTTCAGCCCAGCCACTAAATCAGTGTGGTATCAAGTGATAGTGCCTCATGCCTTAAAAGACTCTGTGTTACAGCTGCTGCACGGGAACCCAGTCAGTGGACATCTGCCCGCAGAGAGAGTCTTGAAATGTGCCCAGCAACTGTGTTATTGGCCGTACATGTCACGTGACATTAAAATGTGGTGTAAACAGTGTACTCCCTGTGATTCCAGGAGGAGACCTACACCTCATCACAAAGCTCCCACGAAGCTACAATTACTTTCATATGTCCACTACTTATAATGCTGCTACTGTCTTCATCACACTTATATAGTATGTTCATTAGGTACTTCTAATTGCTGCTATGGTCATCACTTCACTTAAACGTAATGCTGCTACTCACTCACTTACTTACTACCATGGATGTTGTTATGGTCGTGAAGCCGATATAAACTGATAGTTACTTGTTTGGGATGGAGAGAAGAAAACACTGTTGAAATAAAGATAAAGAAATAAACAAAGAAACTTGTCTTTGAGCACTTTAATCTTGCAAGATGGTAACAATGATACAGAGAGACAGGCTAGGCTGTCTGCAACAAAGTACAACTATGTAGTTGGGAGAGAGGGGTTATAAAGACAGAGACAAGGGGTGGGGGCCCTTTAGCAGATGCAAAGAAGACACTGGGGCAATGGGAAATGTGGTAGACACAGGAAGTCAAAGGAACGCTCCGTTCGAGTGTCGACCTGAGTTCACTCCTGACATCTCGAGACCTCGTGTCGTAAGCAGGTCATAACCACAAGAGTGTCAGCACAAGGACAATTGGGGAAATTTCGGTAACAGGTGTCTGTGACATTTGGACCGTGTCACAGTCCTGTTTGGTTGCATAAGTTTTTTCATTTGTTTTGAGTCATGTGTGTTCTGTTTTGGTTCTTTTTTGTCATGCCCTTGGTTGTTTCCTCAGTGTGTTCAGTGTGTTCAGTGTTTCACTCCCTGGTGTGGTTCTGTCCTTATTTGGTCATGTTCCTGTCTCATTAGTCTTTCTCTGATGTTGATCCATTTCACCTGTTCCCAGTGTTCACCTGTGTCTGTGTCCCTCGTTAGTCCTGTGTATTTAAGTGTGTTCAGTTCTCTGTGTCCTTGTGGCGTCATAATACATGGTAGAGTCGTTGTTTGTGTCTATGTACAAATTTTATCTGTTACCATTGTTCTATTGTGCGTGTTCTCTGTTATTCGTGTTTAAGTTATCTCCGTGGTTGGATGTTCATCTTCCTTGGTTACTTTGGATTACATATAGTTTTTGTAAGTGTTTCCTCGCGAGTACCTGGATTAAATCTTATGTTATATACTGGCTGTCTGCGTTTGGGTCCTTCCACTTCTTCACCCATACTGGGTCGTGACAGACCGTCTCTGTCTTGATTTTTTCACCTTAAAATGCAGAGGCAAGATATAACCAAATAAACCACACGGCAAAACAAAGAAAATGAGGACAAAGGTCACAGAATAAGTTGAAATTTCCATTACAATGTGTACTTATTGATTTGATTTTATTACGTGTGCTCTTTACCTATGTTATTTGACCTCTTATCTGCATTGTCCACCTTTTGCTGTAACAATGCAAATTTCTCCACTGTGAGACCATTAAAGGATTTCTGATTCTGATTCTGATGAAAACTATTGTTGCAACAGAACCGTTCCAAAAGACATACTGGAGCTCCCCATCACAAGTTGTGTTGTGCAAGATTACTTCTCCAAGTATGTTAATTTATATGCCATTCCAGACCAGCGCTCCACAGTAGTTGCCAAATGTTTGTTTGAAAACTACATCTGTGAACATGGCATCCCAGAAATGTTGAATACGGATCAGGGACGGCAATTTGAGTCCAACCTAGTGAAGAACCTATGTCACCTGTTGGGTAACCAGAAAACCAGGACCAGCCCCTATCATGCTCAGTGTGATGGCATGGTTGAAAGATTCAATAGGACACTTATTGATCAGTTAGCTAAGTCGTTGCTTCAACATCCCGGGGAATGGGATGACTGCCTCAACCAAGTTGCTTTGGCATACAACGCCAGCACTCACTCTACTACCGGTTTCACTCCATTTTTCCTTACACATGGTCATGAAGCCAGGATGCCGGCTAGTATGTTGTTGCCTAACAATACCCCATCTGCATCTACCCCAGGTTCTCCTGCTGACTATGCACAGCAGTTAATGCAGAAGCTTCATTCAACCTTCAGTTCTGTGGCTTGGAATAGAGACTGTGCTCACAAGCGACAAAAACAACAGTACGACAAAATTGTCAACCATGCGCCATATGTTTCTGGTTACCTTGTCTGGTTAAATGACCCCCCTACATCAAAACAAAAAGTTGCTCCTCACTGGAAAGGCCCCTTTGAAATACTGGAGTGTCTTGGATCTGACGTGGATGCCCCTGATGTGATGAACAGGATTCATTACCTACTGGATCAGTCTGACAAGTCACAGATTTCACTATAACCGTCTCAGACCTTACAATGCTCCTGTGCCAGCTCATGGATCTAAGACACCTGTTTGCGACTCATCTGTGCAGCATTGACTCCCCTGTTTGACTGCATTGTCAGGTGCTTTGCCCTTCAAGCCCTCAAAGCCTGCTACAACGAGGAGCTGCAGCTTACCTGGCCGCAACAATACACACATATGAAGGAATGTAAGAGTCATGAGTTAAATTAATTAATGGTTGAGATGATTTATGGTTAATATTATTTGAAATTGCTATTTGCATTGCATAATGTTCTCTTCAGCATGTTTTATGACTGTTAGAAGGCTGTGTTTAATTTGTGCCTTTAAGTGACTGTGTATTTACCTTTCTGATTGGTGGTCTCTGGGTCACGTGTTAAAAGAATGGACAGGAAGTGTGCTGTAAGAGCGAGTGAGTAAAGTTGGCTGCCCAGAAAATAATCCGTCTCCAGCTATCGGTTATTCTTAACAAAAGTGATTCAAACAACCACACCACAACACGGCACGTTGCAATAGTAAAAAAGGGTAACAGACGGTGAGACTGGAGATGACAAAGATCTGTTTGTGCTTTACAGAGACTTCCAGCTTCCCGTGAGTGATGCCAGACCTGGGAGAAAGACGGCAGGGAGACGCAGATTTTTTTGTTGAAGTTTATTCCTCTGCCCTCACCCTGCCTTTTTGCCTTAATAAAAGGACACTTTGAGTTGAGTCGACTGTTGTCGGGTGTCTGTCTGTCGGTGTATCGTACCTCTCACAACCGGGGCCGCCACATTACATTTTTTTGGAGGCCAATTTGGAGGCCAAGTTTAACTCATTGTCATGTTCCTCAAACTATTCCTGAACCATTTTTGCAGAGTGGCATGGCGCAATATCCTGCTGAAAGAGGCCACAGCCATTAGGAAATATCATTTCCATGAAGGGGTGTACTTGGTCTGCAACAATGTTTAGGTAGGTGGTATATACTATATAAATAAAAAGGTTTTTACTGTACATACCAACAAAGGAAGTGAGCTGAAGTTCACATGGTGTCAACATGGTGGGTGGGTGCATCAGGAAGTCTCAGGCAGATGCTGTGGAGCATGTTTTGGACAATTCACATTGTAACAGGATGTGTCTGGACAACTGTTTCCACAGTATCACGGAAATACTGTGACATGCCATTGTGTACAGACACGTTAGAACCGAAATATATCATTACTCTGATATGATATTTGTCCAAAGTGTTTTATTACATTTCAAACATAACATTAGGCACATTATAACAAAATTACAAAAAACTATTAATCTCATTTGATCAACAGCACTTGATCAGTGGGAAAATTGCACACTCCTGTTGGAAACTGATACACAATATAGGGAAGTAATCTACCACTCAGATACCACTCAGTGCCCTGGCTTAGTCTTTGGACAGTTCTGGAGCAGTTCTATTATCAGATCTGAAATAGGCTGCTTTTTGAAAAAAAAAAGGTCATAGAGCATTCCTGATCCCAGAAATACACTGACATAGGAAAAAAAGCAGCAACATCCAAACAAGGTTGAGCCTCTTCACAACTGCTTCCTGAAATTGTCAGACACAACATGCGTACATGGATGAAGTTTTAAGTGTATCATATGTAGAGATGACCTTTGTGAGAATGTGACTGATCTGCATATAAAGTTTATTCTTTGGTTGATCTCATGTAGAAATAATTTTTAAAGCCTTTGACTCACCAGATAGATATTAATCCAGTTCACATTCGAAATACATAACACTATTTTTACTGGTGATGACATTTCACCCCCCTTTGACTGTAAACTCTGAAGTCGGTTTATGTTTCACACAAGCATAACTCCTCATTCAATAGTCCTTGGATCAGATAATGAATCGACCACATAATTTCATAGATAGGGTTAAATACAGTATCCTGTTCTTATCACAGACCTGATTTATAACTAAAGCCTGAGGTAATACATAAATATATAATGTCCAACTGTAGGTACACAAGGTGCATGTAAAAGTGGATGTGACTTATCTCAATATGTATGTCTAACAACCTTGTCCCCCATAGACTGGCTCAGGATCTGTCTGAACATCTCTGTTCTTAGTCATTCAACAAAGTGTAACTCTCTCAGCTGAATTGTGGTTTGGTTTGTTGATAGAATACATTCCTGGGGGAATTGAGCCACTGCTTCCCCTTTTCCTCTCCTTCATCTTTGAGATCATCAGGTGGAACATCTCCACGATGTTGAGGACCACAGAGAGGATTGCCATTGCCAACATGAAGAGAATGAAGATGGTTTTCTCTGTGGGACGACTTATGAAGCAGTCTACTGGTGCTGGACAGGGGTAGTCAGGAAATGAAATCTTAGGTGGCATAAGTATGAAGCCATAAAGGTAGTACTGGCCTACAATGAAGGCCAATTCAAGCAGGATCTGGAGCAGCAGCTGCATCATGTAGCTGACCAGCAAGACACCCTTGAGCTGCACTTTGCCATGTTCATCTGAATACTTTGGAGCTTTAATCATCCCATTTTTACCCAGTTTGTGCTCCAGGCGTCTCCTCAGCTTGTTTTCTCTACGAATCACCAGCAGGACATGGCCCAGATAGATTAGTGTTGGTGTGGAGACAATGAGGATCTGCAGGACCCAGAATCGTGGGTGAGACATGGGGAAGGATCGATCATAGCAGGCGTTCCTGCAACCAGGGCTTTTGGTGTTACAGTTCATGTTTCCTTGTTCATCTCCCCATATGTGATCTACGCCAGCAGCCAGGATGAAGATCCTGAACAGGAAAAGAACACTCATCCACACCTTCCCCACTACAGTGGAGTGTGACTGCACCTTATCTAACAAACCAGACAGAAAGGACCACTCCCCCATGACGACAGCCTACCAGAAAGAGGACAAAGAAAGCAACGATAAATACACAGTGGACATAGAACATAGCAGATTTCATATCGATCTATTCAGCGTGAGGCAACCATGCACATTTTACAACCGGGACAATTCAAAGTAGAAATGAAAACATTGAGAAAACATGACAAAATTACAAGAAACTGATGTACAGCAGCAACGCAGTGACCAGTTCACATTCCCAGCTCTCTCTTACGTATGAACAGTTAGGTTTATGTAAGCTTGGAAGAAATTAAAAAAGAAAAAATAAACACATTTGTAGTTACATTACCACCAAATAATTGAAATGATCGGTCTTACTGGCTTCACTGTTTACCCTAACCATAAAGGGTGACTTTTGACCAATGGGTTCTTTGACCAATGACCTACTTTACAGTTTCAGTCTGAGGACCTGTGGCTGTAGTATGACTTTTAGGAACAGTGAGACTGAAGAGGTCCAAAAGGTTCATATTAAAACATGGTGTCATTTAAGCTGTCTGAAGACAGAACAGAGATTGAATTTCTCAAGTGATGTAGGAATCATAGCAACAGTACTTCTGAATGAAGTGTAACCATCTCTGATCTTTTCAAGAGAGTCCCATTACAGTTCAATTCAATTCAATTTTATAACGCAATATCATAACAGAGTTATCTCATAGCATAGATAGAGCAAGTCCAGACCAACTCTATATGTATAGACCCAACAATTCCACCATGAGGACGAGCTAGGTGACAGTGGCAAGGAAAAACTGCCTTTTAACAGACAGAAACCTCTAGCAGAACCAGGCGGTGGGCGGTGGGCAGTCATCTGCCTCGACTGGTTGGGTAGAGAGAGAGAAAAATATATGGGGGGGGGGTTAGAGTGAGAGCAGGATGAAAGAGAACACATAGTATTACAGATAGCTTACTATATAGAAAGAAACAAATCAGCACAAGTCAGATAGGTTACAGCATACCACAGCGAACAGAAACACACAGTCTACCTACTAAAATCAAAAATCCACACCAGTATTATAGATCAAAGGATCATAGGAAATATTGTGATTCATCAAGTGCATTTGTTTTCACATGTATTTTTCAATTGATTAACAATTATTTTTATATTAGTACGAAATTAACTCTTCCTACCTCAGTAATGCCACTATCTTGTGCAGTCAGTCTCCGTACTGTGACTGGGATTCTCTCACTTCCCTCTTATAATTCAGGCTAACATTGCAGAATCATCAGATTCCTCAGGTCTGTGACCTGCCCACACTCCCTAACAACATGACAGTCTGTCACTTAGCAGTGATGACATGGACTGGTGTTGAGAAATGTGCAGCTGACAATAACTGAAAGCTGTTCCTATCTGGATGAATAACCCTCACTGCTATAAAATGTCTGCTTAGGTAGACCTGAGCAATGTGCTGAAGTTTAAGCTGCTCTAAAAAACTGTAGTCAGTGCTGGGTTCATCAGTAAAGGGGCAGATATCCAGGAGCCCTGAAAGCTCCAGGCTTATTGTATGTCAACTGGTTAATGCTAATTTAATTTACATTTTGTTTGGGCATATGTACTGTATCATTAAAACACAATGTCAACTGATGTCAGGACTGATAACTGATATTATAGGGGCCTTAAAGTGGGCCCTGCTTTATGGCCTGATCTTGAGGCCCTGTCTCGAAGAGGGTCCTTTTCTCCAGAAAAAGTGTAGTATATAGTTCCAAGACTAAATTTTTGTTTAGTCAAATGACCACATAGAAACCTGAGGGCAGGTAGCATTCCAGTGCACAGAGACTGGGATGAACAGGTGGTCAATAGTGGCTCAGTATGTTATATTAGCCCGGGGCCCCTAGCAGGTTTATCTGGCCATGACTGTAGCTGAAATGTGGCTAGCGCCAAGTGTGGCCACATGAGAACTATACAGGGAGATTGTAATACTATAATCGTGATAAGATAAAACCAGAGGCTTGTTTTTAAGCTAGCTGTGTCAATACTTAGTGGAGAGAGCTAAAGCAATACTGGATTTGTGATTAAAATACTGAGGGACTAATAAAGGAATATTATTATTATAGTGTTGCTAGTGTAATTAACACAAAGACATTGCAGGGTTTACAGGGAAGGGAGAAGGATCGGCGTGGGCTGCTGTAGGTAGATGGCGAGGAATGGACTGTAGCAGGCAGGTGAGTCTGTATCCTTAGGCACTGAGAGAAGAGAGACAGAAATTACTAAGAGTCAGAAGCACAACAAAACACACTCTAAGATAATAACGACTTGGCCTGAAGCGTTAACTGCCATAGTAGCTGGAACAATGATCTGGTGAAGACTGGATGAAGAACCGGGGTAGATATACTGCAGGGTGATGAGCTTGATGGAAGGCAGGTGTGCGTAATCAGGCTTGCCGTCAGCTGTGTCAGGGAAGTATAGCTACATCACACACAATGACAGAAACAGATAAGGGATCACAGGAGACATAAGGGAAAGAAATTAGAGAGACAGGCACAATGCATTCATTCATTCATTCACTCACCATACTGCTTATCCCGAAGGGTCGCAGGGGGGGGGCTGGAACCAATCCCAGCTAACATTGGGCGAGAGGCAGGGAAACACCCTGGACTGGTCGCCAGTCAATCGCAGGGCAGACAAACAGACATTTAGGGGGCATACCGGCACAATGCAATGAAAACATTTTGAGTAGAATTCGCTTTTTTTACATGATCTACTTTACTCCAATAACAAAGTAACCTCTGATCTCCAGGCAGGGATTGTAAAACATCTGACACAATGGAGTATGATTTTTTACTTTAGAAGACCCTCTCCTCTAAACACCATCTGTTCAATATTACTTACCAACATACCAACATGTTATGTCCTTTAACTACAGCCCATTTGTCCTTTTTTAACAAAGCAATACTGGGCAACATTTTGCAATTTCATATCTTCCCTTTTAGACTACTACACATTTCTACATATTAACATTTCACATGAACAGGGTGTGTCTATGAAATGAAATGAATACACACATACAGTGTAATCAAAGTGGGAGGTATGGCAATATATGATTTACACTGTGAATTAATGACTGAAAAATGTTGTTTTCAGGGTCATCAAGTCTCCCTTTACAGGAACTACCACAGTGTGATGAAACCTATTCAGCAGACTCATCAAAATCATCACGAGTTTGAGGAGCGAAACGAGAAGCTGTGAGCGGCAGACCGACATGTCTGAGTCAGGCAGACCAAACCCACA